>CANTUW010000024.1:0-119650 GCA_947686815.1 Podarcis lilfordi | reverse complement strand
TTTCAGGGAATCGTTGGCAACAGTTTGGCACCATTTTTGAGTGAATTCCAGAACGTCAGATTTTTGCTGAAATTGTGACCGCGCGGCTTAGGGATTTTTTCAGAAAAAGTTGTTCAGAGGTCGAGGGCGAATTCTGTTTCCGATGAGAAAAAACAAACCAGATTCCACCGAAAAACCTTTCAGGGGATCGTTTGCAACAGTTTGGCACCATTTTTGAGTGAATTGTAGAACGTCAGATTTTTGCTGAAATTGTGACCGCGCGGCTTAGGGATTTTTTCAGAAAAAGTTGTTCAGACGTCGAGGGCTAATTCTGTTTCCGATGAGAAAACCCATCTGTTTCCACTGAAAAACTTTCAGGGGATTGTTTGCAACAGTTTGGCACCATTTTTGAGTGAATACCAGAACGTCAGATTTTTGCTGAAATTGTGACCGCGCGGCTTAGGGATTTTTTCAGAAAAAGTTGGTCAGACGTCGAGGGCTAATTCTTTTCCGATGAGAAAATCCCATCTGTTTCCACCGAAAAACATTTCAGGGGATCCTTTGCAACAGTTTGGCACCATTTTTGAGTGAATTCCAGAACGTCAGATTTTTGCTGAAATTGTGACCGCGCGGCTTAGGGATTTTTTCAGAAAATGTTCAGACGTCGAGGGCTAATTCTGTTTTCGATGAGATAAACAGATCTGTTTCCACCAAAAACCTTTCAGGGAATCGTTGGCAACAGTTTGGCACCATTTTTGAGTGAATTCCAGAACGTCAGATTTTTGCTGAAATTGTGACCGCGCGGCTTAGGGATTTTTTCAGAAAAAGTTGTTCAGAGGTCGAGGGCGAATTCTGTTTCCGATGAGAAAAACAAACCAGTTTCCACCGAAAAACCTTTCAGGGGATCGTTTGCAACAGTTTGGCACCATTTTTGAGTGAATTGTAGAACGTCAGATTTTTGCTGAAATTGTGACCGCGCGGCTTAGGGATTTTTTCAGAAAAAGTTGTTCAGACGTCGAGGGCTAATTCTGTTTCCGATGAGAAAAACCCATCTGTTTCCACTGAAAAACTTTCAGGGGATTGTTTGCAACAGTTTGGCACCATTTTTGAGTGAATACCAGAACGTCAGATTTTTGCTGAAATTGTGACCGCGCGGCTTAGGGATTTTTTCAGAAAAAGTTGGTCAGACGTCGAGGGCTAATTCTTTCTCCGATGAGAAAAACCCATCTGTTTCCACCGAAAAACATTTCAGGGGATCCTTTGCAACAGTTTGGCACCATTTTTGAGTGAATTCCAGAACGTCAGATTTTTGCTGAAATTGTGACCGTGCGGCTTCGGGATTTTTTCAGAAAATGTTCAGACGTCGAGGGCTAATTCTGTTTTCCATGAGAAAAACAGATCTGTTTCCACCAAAAAACCTTTCATGGTATCGTTTGCAACAGTTTGGCACCATTTTTGAGTGAATTCCAGAACGTCAGATTTTTGCTGAAATTGTGACCGCGCGGCTTAGGGATTTTTTCAGAAATTGTTCAGACGTCGAGGGCTAATTCTGTTTTCGATGAGATAAACAGATCTGTTTCCACCAAAAAACCTTTCAGGGAATTGTTGGCAACAGTTTGGCACCATTTTTGAGTGAATTGCAGAACGTCAGATTTTTGCTGAAATTGTGACCGCGCGGCTTAGGAATTTTTTCAGAAAACGTTGTTCAGACGTCGAGGGCTAATTCTGTTTCCGATGATAAAAACCCATCTGTTTCCACTGAAAAAACTTTCAGGGGATTGTTTGCAACAGTTTGGCACCATTTTTGAGTGAATACCAGAACGTCAGATTTTTGCTGAAATAGTGACCGCGCGGCTTAGGGATTTTTTCAGAAAAAGTTGTTCAGACGTCGAGGGCTAATTCTTTTTCCGATGAGAAAAACCCATCTGTTTCCACCGAAAAACATTTCAGGCTTAGGGATTTTTTCCACCGAAAAACATTTCAGGCTTAGGGATTTTTTCAGAAAAAGTTGTTCAGACGTCGAGGGCTAATTCTGTTTCCGATGAGAAAAACCCATCTGTTTCCACCGAAAAACCTTTCAGGGGATCGTTTGCAACAGTTTGGCACCATTTTTGAGTGAATTCCAGAACGTCAGATTTTTGCTGAAATTGTGACCGCGCGGCTTAGGGATTTTTTCAGAAAAAGTTGTTCAGACGTCGAGGGCTAATTCTGTTTGCGATGAGAAAAACCCATCTGTTTCCACTGAAAAAACTTTCAGGGGATTGTTTGCAACAGTTTGGCTCCATTTTTGAGTGAATACCAGAACGTCAGCTTTTTGCTGAAATTGTGACCGCGCGGCTTAGGGATTTTTTCAGAAAAAGTTGTTCAGACGTCGAGGGCTAATTCTGTTTCCGATGAGAAAAAACCCATCTGTTTCCACCGAAAAAACTTTCAGGGGATTATTTGCAACAGTTTGGCACCATTTTTGAGTGAATTCCAGAACGTCAGATTTTTGCTGAAATTGTGACCGCGCGGCTTAGGGATTTTTTCAGAAAAAGTTGTTCACAGGTCGAGGGCGAATTCTGTTTCCGATGAGAAAACCCAACCATTTTCCACCGAAAAACCTTTCAGGGGATCGTTTGCAACAGTTTGGCACCATTTTTGAGTGAATTCCAGAACGTCAGATTTTTGCTGAAATTGTGACCGCGCGGCTTAGGGATTTTTTCAGAAAATGTTCAGACGTCGAGGGCTAATTCTGTTTTCGATGAGATAAACAGATCAGTTTCCACCAAAAAAAACCTTTCAGGGAATCGTTGGAAACAGTTTGGCACCATTTTTGAGTGAATTCCAGAACGTCAGATTTTTGCTGAAATTGTGACCGCGCGGCTTAGGGATTTTTTCAGAAAAAGTTGTTCACAGGTCGAGGGCGAATTCTGTTTCCGATGAGAAAAACAAACCAGTTTCCACCGAAAAACCTTTCAGGGGATCGTTTGCAACAGTTTGGCACCATTTTTGAGTGAATTGCATAACGTCAGATTTTTGCTGAAATTGTGACCGCGCGGCTTAGGGATTTTTTCAGAAAAAGTTGTTCAGACGTCGAGGGCTAATTCTGTTTCCGATGAGAAAAAACAGTCTGTTTCCACTGAAAAACTTTCAGGGGATTGTTTGCAACAGTTTGGCACCATTTTTGAGTGAATACCAGAACGTCAGATTTTTGCTGAAATTGTGACCGCGCGGCTTAGGGATTTTTTCAGAAAAAGTTGTTCAGACGTCGAGGGCGAATTCTGTTTCCGATGAGAAAAACAAACCAGTTTCCACCGAAAAACCTTTCAGGTGATCGTTTGCAACAGTTTGGCACCATTTTTGAGTGAATTCCAGAACGTCAGATTTTTGCTGAAATTGTGACCGCGCGGCTTAGGGATTTTTTCAGAAAAAGTTGTTCAGACGTCGAGGGCTAATTCTGTTTCCGATGAGAAAAACCCATCTGTTTCCACTGAAAAAACTTTCAGGGGATTGTTTGCAACAGTTTGGCACCATTTTTGAGTGAATACCAGAACGTCAGATTTTTGCTGAAATTGTGACCGCGCGGCTTAGGGATTTTTTCAGAAAAAGTTGTTCAGACGTCGAGGGCTAATTCTGTTTCCGATGAGAAAAACAAACCAGTTTCCACCGAAAAACCTTTCAGGTGATCGTTTGCAACAGTTTGGCACCATTTTTGAGTGAATTCCAGAACGTCAGATTTTTGCTGAAATTGTGACCGCGCGGCTTAGGGATTTTTTCAGAAAAATTTGTTCAGACGTCGAGGGCTAATTCTGTTTCCGATGAGATAAACAGATCTGTTTCCACCAAAAAAACCTTAAAGGGAATTGTTGGCAACAGTTTGGCACCATTTTTGAGTGAATTGCAGAACGTCAGATTTTTGCTGAAATTGTGACCGCGCGGCTTAGGGATTTTTTCAGAAAAAGTTGTTCAGACGTCGAGGGCTAATTCTGTTTCCGATGAGAAAAACCCATCTGTTTCCACTGAAAAAAACTTTCAGGGGATTGTTTGCAACAGTTTGGCACCATTTTTGAGTGAATACCAGAACGTCAGATTTTTGCTGAAATTGTGACCGCGCGGCTTAGGGATTTTTTCAGAAAATGTTCAGACGTCGAGGGCTAATTCTGTTTTCGATGAGATAAACAGATCTGTTTCCACATAAAAAACTTTCAGGGTATCGTTGGAAACAGTTTGGCACCATTTTTGAGTGAATTCCAGAACGTCAGATTTTTGCTGAAATTGTGACCGCGCGGCTTAGGGATTTTTTCAGAAAAAGTTGTTCAGAGGTCGAGGGCGAATTCTGTTTCCGATGAGAACATACCATCTGTTTCCACCGAAAAACCTTTTAGGGGATCGTTTGCAACAGTTTGGCACCATTTTTGAGTGAATTGCAGAACGTCAGATTTTTGCTGAAATTGTGACCGCGCGGCTTAGGGATTTTTTCAGAAAAAGTTGTTCAGACGTCGAGGGCTAATTCTGTTTCCGATGAGAAAAACCCATCTGTTTCCACTGAAAAAACTTTCAGGGGATTGTTTGCAACAGTTTGGCACCATTTTTGAGTGAATACCAGAACGTCAGATTTTTGCTGAAATTGTGACCGCGCGGCTTAGGGATTTTTTCAGAAAAAGTTGTTCAGACGTCGAGGGCGAATTCTGTTTCCGATGAGAAACACACACCAGTTTCCACCGAAAAACCTTTCAGGTGATCGTTTGCAACAGTTTGGCACCATTTTTGAGTGAATTCCAGAACGTCAGATTTTTGCTGAAATTGTGACCGCGCGGCTTAGGGATTTTTTCAGAAAAAGTTGTTCAGACGTCGAGGGCTAATTCTGTTTCCGATGAGAAAAACCCATCTGTTTCCACTGAAAAACTTTCAGGGGATTGTTTGCAACAGTTTGGCACCATTTTTGAGTGAATACCAGAACGTCAGATTTTTGCTGAAATTGTGACCGCGCGGCTTAGGGATTTTTTTAGAAAAAGTTGTTCAGACGTCGAGGGCGAATTCTGTTTCCGATGAGAAAAACAAACCAGTTTCCACCGAAAAACCTTTCAGGTGATCGTTTGCAACAGTTTGGCACCATTTTTGAGTGAATTCCAGAACGTCAGATTTTTGCTGAAATTGTGACCGCGCGGCTTAGGGATTTTTTCAGAAAAATTTGTTCAGACGTCGAGGGCTAATTCTGTTTCCGATGAGATAAACAGATCTGTTTCCACCAAAAAACCTTTCAGGGAATCGTTGGCAACAGTTTGGCACCATTTTTGAGTGAATTGCAGAACGTCAGATTTTTGCTGAAATTGTGACCGCGCGGCTTAGGGATTTTTTCAGAAAAAGTTGTTCAGACGTCGAGGGCTAATTCTGTTTCCGATGATAAAAACCCATCTGTTTCCACCTAAAAAACTTTCAGGGGATTGTTTGCAACAGTTTGGCACCATTTTTGAGTGAATACCAGAACGTCAGATTTTTGCTGAAATTGTGACCGCGCGGCTTAGGGATTTTTTCAGAAAAAGTTGTTCAGACGTCGAGGGCTAATTCTTTTTCCGATGAGAAAAACCCATCTGTTTCCACCGAAAAACATTTCAGGCTTAGGGATTTTTTCCACCGAAAAACATTTCAGGCTTAGGGATTTTTTGAGAAAAAGTTGTTCAGACGTCGAGGGCTAATTCTGTTTCCGATTATAAAACCCATCTTTTTCCACCGAAAAACCTTTCAGGGGATCGTTTGCAACAGTTTGGCACCATTTTTGAGTGAATTCCAGAACGTCAGATTTTTGCTGAAATTGTGACCGCGCGGCTTAGGGATTTTTTCAGAAAAAGTTGTTCAGACGTCGAGGGCTAATTCTGTTTGCGATGAGAAAAACCCATCTGTTTCCACTGAAAAAACTTTCAGGGGATTGTTTGCAACATTTGGCTCCATTTTTGAGTGAATACCAGAACGTCAGATTTTTGCTGAAATTGTGACCGCGCGGCTTAGGGATTTTTTCAGAAAAAGTTATTCAGACGTCGAGGGCTAATTCTGTTTCCGAAGAGAAAAACCCATCTGTTTCCACCGAAAAAACTTTAAGGGGATTGTTTGCAATAGTTTGGCACCATTTTTGAGTGAATTCCAGAACGTCAGATTTTTGCTGAAATTGTGACCGCGCGGCTTAGGGATTTTTTCAGAAAATGTTCAGACGTCGAGGGCTAATTCTGTTTTCGATGAGATAAACAGATCTGTTTCCACCAAAAACCTTTCAGGGAATCGTTGGCAACAGTTTGGCACCATTTTTGAGTGAATTCCAGAACGTCAGATTTTTGCTGAAATTGTGACCGCGCGGCTTAGGGATTTTTTCAGAAAAAGTTGTTCACAGGTCGAGGGCGAATTCTGTTTCCGATGAGAAAAACAAACCAGTTTCCACCGAAAAACCTTTCAGGGGATCGTTTGCAACAGTTTGGCACCATTTTTGAGTGAATTGCATAACGTCAGATTTTTGCTGAAATTGTGACCGCGCGGCTTAGGGATTTTTTCAGAAAAAGTTGTTCAGACGTTGAGGGCTAATTCTGTTTCCGATGAGAAAAACCCATCTGTTTCCACTGAAAAAACTTTCAGGGGATTGTTTGCAACAGTTTGGCACCATTTTTGAGAGAATACCAGAACGTCAGATTTTTGCTGAAATTGTGACCGCGCGGCTTAGGGATTTTTTCAGAAAAAGTTGGTCAGACGTCGAGGGCTAATTCTTTTTCCGATGAGAAAAACCCATCTGTTTCCACCGAAAAACATTTCAGGGGATCCTTTGCAACAGTTTGGCACCATTTTTGAGTGAATTGCAGAACGTCAGATTTTTGCTGAAATTGTGACTGCGCGGCTTATGGATTTTTTCAGAAAAAGTTGTTCAGACGTCGAGGGCTAATTCTGTTTCCGATGAGAAAAACCCATCTGTTTCCACTGAAAAATCTTTCAGGGGATTGTTTGCAACAGTTTGGCTCCATTTTTGAGTGAATACCAGAACGTCAGCTTTTTGCTGAAATTGTGACCGCGCGGCTTAGGGATTTTTTCAGAAAAATATTTTTCCGCAATTTCAGACGTCGAGGGCTAATTCTGTTTCCGATGAGAAAAACCCATCTGTTTCCACCGAAAAACCTTTCAGGGGATCGTTTGCAACAGTTTGGCACCATTTTTGAGTGAATTCCAGAACGTCAGATTTATGCTGAAATTGTGACCGCGCGGCTTAGGGATTTTTTCAGAAAATGTTGTCCAGACGTCGAGGGCTAATTCTGTTTCCGATGAGAAAAACCATCTGTTTCCACCGAAAAACCTTTCAGGGGATCGTTTGCAACAGTGTGGCACCATTTTTGAGTGAATTGCAGAACGTCAGATTTTTGCTGAAATTGTGACCACGCGGCTTAGGGATTTTTTCAGAAAAAGTTGTTCAGACGTCGCGGGCTAATTCTTTTTCCGATGAGAAAAACCCATCTGTTTCCACCGAAAAACATTTCAGGGGATCCTTTGCAACAGTTTGGCACCATTTTTGAGTGAATTGCAGAACGTCAGATTTTTGCTGAAATTGTGACCGCGCGGCTTAGGGATTTTTTCAGCAAAAGTTGTTCAGACGTCGAGGGCTAATTCTGTTTCCGAAGAGAAAAACCCATCTGTTTCCACCGAAAAAACTTTAAGGGGATTGTTTGCAACAGTTTGGCACCATTTTTGAGTGAATTCCAGAACGTCAGATTTTTGCTGAAATTGTGACCGCGCGGCTTAGGGATTTTTTCAGAAAATGTTCAGACGTCGAGGGCTAATTCTGTTTTCGATGAGATAAACAGATCTGTTTCCACCAAAAAACCTTTCAGGGAATCGTTGGCAACAGTTTGGCACCATTTTCGAGTGAATTCCAGAACGTCAGATTTTTGCTGAAATTGTGACCGCGCGGCTTAGGGATTTTTTCAGAAAAAGTTGTTCACAGGTCGAGGGCGAATTCTGTTTCCGATGAGAAAAACAAACCAGTTTCCACTGAAAAACCTTTCAGGGGATCGTTTGCAACAGTTTGGCACCATTTTTGAGTGAATTCCAGAACGTCAGATTTTTGCTGAAATTGTGACCGCGCGGCTTAGGGATTTTTTCAGAGAATGTTCAGACGTCGAGGGCTAATTCTGTTTTCGATGAGATAAACAGATCTGTTTCCACCAAAAAACCTTTCAGGGAATTGTTGGCAGCAGTTTGGCACCATTTTTGAGTGAATTGCAGAACGTCAGATTTTTGCTGAAATTGTGACCGCGCGGCTTAGGGATTTTTTCAGAAAAAGTTATTCAGACGTCGAGGGCTAATTCTGTTTCCGAAGAGAAAAACCCATCTGTTTCCACCGAAAAAACTTTAAGGGGATTGTTTGCAACAGTTTGGCACCATTTTTGAGTGAATTCCAGAACGTCAGATTTTTGCTGAAATTGTGACCGCGCGGCTTAGGGATTTTTTCAGAAAATGTTCAGACGTCGAGGGCTAATTCTGTTTTCGATGAGATAAACAGATCTGTTTCCACCAAAAAACCTTTCAGGGAATCGTTGGCAACAGTTTGGCACCATTTTTGAGTGAATTCCAGAACGTCAGATTTTTGCTGAAATTGTGACCGCGCGGCTTAGGGATTTTTTCAGAAAAAGTTGTTCACAGGTCGAGGGCGAATTCTGTTTCCGAGGAGAAAACAAACCAGTTTCCACCGAATAACCTTTCAGGGGATCGTTTGCAACAGTTTGGCACCATTTTTGAGTGAATTCCAGAACGTCAGATTTTTGCTGAAATTGTGACCGCGCGGCTTAGGGATTTTTTCAGCAAAAGTTGTTCAGACGTCAAGGGCTAATTCTGTTTTCGATGAGATAAACAGATCTGTTTCCACCAAAAAACCTTTCAGGGAATTGTTGGCAGCAGTTTGGCACCATTTTTGAGTGAATTGCAGAACGTCAGATTTTTGCTGAAATTGTGACCGCGCGGCTTAGGGATTTTTTCAGAAAAAGTTATTCAGACGTCGAGGGCTAATTCTGTTTCCGATGAGAAAAACCCATCTGTTTCCACCGAAAAACCTTTCAGGGGATCGTTTGCAACAGTTTGGCACCATTTTTGAGTGAATTCCAGAACGTCAGATTTTTGCTGAAATTGTGACCGCGCGGCTTAGGGATTTTTTCAGAAAATGTTCAGACGTCGAGGGCTAATTCTGTTTTCGATGAGATAAACAGATCTGTTTCCACCAAAAACCTTTCAGGGAATTGTTGGAATCAGTTTGGCACCATTTTTGAGTGAATTCCAGAACGTCAGATTTTTGCTGAAATTGTGACCGCGCGGCTTAGGGATTTTTTCAGAAAAAGTTGTTCAGACGTCGAGGGCTAATTCTGTTTCCGATGAGAAAAACCCATCTGTTTCCACCGAAAAAACTTTCAGGGGATTGTTTGCAACAGTTTGGCACCATTTTTGAGTGAATTCCAGAACGTCAGATTTTTGCTGAAATTGTGACCGCGCGGCTTAGGGATTTTTTCAGAAAAGGTTGTTCAGACGTCGAGGGCTAATTCTGTTTCCGATGAGAAAAACCCATCTGTTTCCACCGAAAAACATTTCAGGCTTAGGGATTTTTTCCAACCGAAAAACATTTCAGGCTTAGGGATTTTTTGAGAAAAGTTGTTCAGACGTCGAGGGCTAATTCTGTTTCCGATGAGAAAACCCATCTGTTTCCACCGAAAAACCTTTCAGGGGATCGTTTGCAACAGTTTGGCACCATTTTTGAGTGAATTCCAGAACGTCAGATTTTTGCTGAAATTGTGACCGCGCGGCTTAGGGATTTTTTCAGAAAAAGTTGTTCAGACGTCGAGGGCTAATTCTGTTTGCGATGAGAAAAACCCATCTGTTTCCCCTGAAAAACTTTCAGGGGATTGTTTGCAACATTTGGCTCCATTTTTGAGTGAATACCAGAACGTCAGATTTTTCCTGAAATTGTGACCGCGCGGCTTAGGGATTTTTTCAGAAAAAGTTATTCAGACGTCGAGGGCTAATTCTGTTTCCGAAGAGAAAAACCCATCTGTTTCCACCGAAAAAACTTTAAGGGGATTGTTTGCAATAGTTTGGCACCATTTTTGAGTGAATTCCAGAACGTCAGATTTTTGCTGAAATTGTGACCGCGCGGCTTAGGGATTTTTTCAGAAAATGTTCAGACGTCGAGGGCTAATTCTGTTTTCGATGAGATAAACAGATCTGTTTCCACCAAAAACCTTTCAGGGAATCGTTGGCAACAGTTTGGCACCATTTTTGAGTGAATTCCAGAACGTCAGATTTTTGCTGAAATTGTGACCGCGCGGCTTAGGGATTTTTTCAGAAAAAGTTGTTCACAGGTCGAGGGCGAATTCTGTTTCCGATGAGAAAACAAACCAGTTTCCACCGAAAAACCTTTCAGGGGATCGTTTGCAACAGTTTGGCACCATTTTTGAGTGAATTGCATAACGTCAGATTTTTGCTGAAATTGTGACCGCGCGGCTTAGGGATTTTTTCAGAAAATGTTGTCCAGACGTCGAGGGCTAATTCTGTTTCCGATGAGAAAAACCCATCTGTTTCCACCGAAAAACCTTTCAGGGGATCGTTTGCAACAGTTTGGCACCATTTTTGAGTGAATTGCAGAATGTCAGATTTTTGCTGAAATTGTGACCGCGCGGCTTAGGGATTTTTCAGCAAAAGTTGTTCAGACGTCGAGGGCTAATTCTGTTTCCGATGAGAAAACCCATCTGTTTCCACTGAAAAAACTTTCAGGGGATCCTTTGCAACAGTTTGGCACCATTTTTGAGTGAATTGCAGAACGTCAGATTTTTGCTGAAATTGTGACCGCGCGGCTTATGGATTTTTTCAGAAAAAGTTGTTCAGACGTCGAGGGCTAATTCTGTTTCCGATGAGAAAAACCCATCTGTTTCCACTGAAAAAACTTTCAGGGGATTGTTTGCAACAGTTTGGCACCATTTTTGAGTGAATACCAGAACGTCAGATTTTTGCTGAAATTGTGACCGCGCGGCTTAGGGATTTTTTCAGAAAAAGTTGTTCAGACGTCGAGGGCTAATTCTGTTTCCGATGAGAAAAACCCATCTGTTTCCACCGAAAAACATTTCAGGGGATCCTTTGCAACAGTTTGGCACCATTTTTGAGTGAATTGCAGAACGTCAGATTTTTGCTGAAATTGTGACCGCGCGGCTTAGGGATTTTTTCAGAAAAAGTTGTTCAGACGTCGAGGGCTAATTCTGTTTCCGATGAGAAAACCCATCTGTTTCCACCGAAAAACTTTTCAGGGGATTGTTTGCAACAGTTTTGCACCATTTTTGAGTGAATTCCAGAACGTCAGATTTTTACTGAACTTGTGACCGCGCGGCTTAGGGATTTTTTCAGAAAAAGTTGTTCAGACGTCGAGGGCTAATTCTGTTTCCGATGAGAAAAACCCATCTGTTTCCACCGAAAAACCTGTCAGGGGATCGTTTGCAACAGTTTGGCACCATTTTTGAGTGAATTCCAGAACGTCAGATTTTTGCTGAAATTGTGACCGCGCGGCTTAGGGATTTTTTCAGAAAATGTTGTTCAGACGTCGAGGGCTAATTCTGTTTCCGATGAGAAAAACCCATCTGTTTCCACCGAAAAACCTTTCAGGGGATCGTTTGCAACAGTTTGGCACCATTTTTGAGTGAATTGTAGAACGTCAGATTTTTGCTGAAATTGTGACCGCGCGGCTTAGGGATTTTTTCAGAAAAAGTTGTTCAGACGTCGAGGGCTAATTCTGTTTCCGATGAGAAAAACCCATCTGTTTCCACCGAAAAACATTTCAGGGGATCGTTTGCAACAGTTTGGCACCATTTTTGAGTGAATTGCAGAACGTCAGATTTTTGCTGAAATTGTGACCGCGCGGCTTAGGGATTTTTTCAGAAAAAGTTGTTCAGACGTCGAGGGCTAATTCTGTTTCCGAAGAGAAAAACCCATCTGTTTCCAACGAAAAAATATAAGGGGATTGTTTGCAACAGTTTGGCACCATTTTTGAGTGAATTCCAGAACGTCAGATTTTTGCTGAAATTGTGACCGCGCGGCTTAGGGATTTTTTCAGAAAATGTTCAGACGTCGAGGGCTAATTCTGTTTTCGATGAGATAAACAGATCTGTTTCCACCAACAACCTTTCAGGGAATCGTTGGCAACAGTTTGGCACCATTTTTGAGTGAATTCCAGAACGTCAGATTTTTGCTGAAATTGTGACCGCGCGGCTTAGGGATTTTTTCAGAAAAAGTTGTTCACAGGTCGAGGGCGAATTCTGTTTCCGATGAGAAAAACAAACCAGTTTCCACCGAAAAACCTTTCAGGGGATCGTTTGCAACAGTTTGGCACCATTTTTGAGTGAATTCCAGAACGTCAGATTTTTGCTGAAATTGTGACCGCGCGGCTTAGGGATTTTTTCAGAGAATGTTCAGACGTCGAGGGCTAATTCTGTTTTCGATGAGATAAACAGATCTGTTTCCACCAAAAAACCTTTCAGGGAATTGTTGGCAGCAGTTTGGCACCATTTTTGAGTGAATTCCAGAACGTCAGATTTTTGCTGAAATTGTGACCGCGCGGCTTAGGGATTTTTTCAGAAAAAGTTATTCAGACGTCGAGGGCTAATTCTGTTTCCGAAGAGAAAAACCCATCTGTTTCCACCGAAAAAACTTTAAGGGGATTGTTTGCAACAGTTTGGCACCATTTTTGAGTGAATTCCAGAACGTCAGATTTTTGCTGAAATTGTGACCGCGCGGCTTAGGGATTTTTTCAGAAAATGTTCAGACGTCGAGGGCTAATTCTGTTTTCGATGAGATAAACAGATCTGTTTCCACCAAAAACATTTCAGGGGATCGTTTGCAACAGTTTGGCACCATTTTTGAGTGAATTCCAGAACGTCAGATTTTTGCTGAAATTGTGACCGCGCGGCTTAGGGATTTTTTCAGAAAAAGTTGTTCACAGGTCGAGGGCGAATTCTGTTTCCGATGAGAAAAACAAACCAGTTTCCACCGAAAAACCTTTCAGGGGATCGTTTGCAACAGTTTGGCACCATTTTTGAGTGAATTCCAGAACGTCAGATTTTTGCTGAAATTGTGACCGCGCGGCTTAGGGATTTTTTCAGAGAATGTTCAGACGTCGAGGGCTAATTCTGTTTTCGATGAGATAAACAGATCTGTTTCCACCAAAAAACCTTTCAGGGAATTGTTGGCAGCAGTTTGGCACCATTTTTGAGTGAATTGCAGAACGTCAGATTTTTGCTGAAATTGTGACCGCGCGGCTTAGGGATTTTTTCAGAAAAAGTTGTTCAGACGTCGAGGGCTAATTCTGTTTCCGATGAGAAAAACCCATCTGTTTCCACCGAAAAACTTTCAGGGGATTGTTTGCAACAGTTTGGCACCATTTTTGAGTGAATTCCAGAACGTCAGATTTTTGCTGAAATTGTGACCGCGCGGCTTAGGGATTTTTTCAGAAAATGTTCAGACGTCGAGGGCTAATTCTGTTTTCGATGAGATAAACAGATCTGTTTCCACCAAAAACCTTTCAGGGAATCGTTGGCAACAGTTTGGCACCATTTTTGAGTGAATTGCAGAACGTCAGATTTTTGCTGAAATTGTGACCGCGCGGCTTAGGGATTTTTTCAGAAAAAGTTGTTCAGACGTCGAGGGCTAATTCTGTTTCCGATGAGAAAAACCCATCTGTTTACACTGAAAAACTTTCAGGGGATTGTTTGCAACAGTTTGGCACCATTTTTGAGTGAATACCAGAACGTCAGATTTTTGCTGAAATTGTGACCGCGCGGCTTAGGGATTTTTTCAGAAAAGTTGTTCAGACGTCGAGGGCGAATTCTGTTTCCGATGAGAAAAACAAACCAGTTTCCACCGAAAAACCTTTCAGGTGATCGTTTGCAACAGTTTGGCACCATTTTTGAGTGAATTCCAGAACGTCAGATTTTTGCTGAAATTGTGACCGCGCGGCTTAGGGATTTTTTCAGAAAATTGTTCAGACGTCGAGGGCTAATTCTGTTTTCGATGAGATAAACAGATCTGTTTCCACCAAAAACCTTTCAGGGAATCGTTGGCAACAGTTTGGCACCATTTTTGAGTGAATTGCAGAACGTCAGATTTTTGCTGAAATTGTGACCGCGCGGCTTAGGGATTTTTTCAGAAAAAGTTGTTCAGACGTCGAGGGCTAATTCTGTTTCCGATGATAAAAACCCATCTGTTTCCACTGAAAAAACTTTCAGGGGATTGTTTGCAACAGTTTGGCACCATTTTTGAGTGAACACCAGAACGTCAGATTTTTGCTGAAATTGTGACCGCGCGGCTTAGGGATTTTTTCAGAAAAAGTTGTTCAGACGTCGAGGGCTAATTCTTTTCCGATGAGAAAAACCCATCTGTTTCCACCGAAAAACATTCCATGCTTAGGGATTTTTTCCACCGAAAAACATTTCAGGCTTAGGGATTTTTTGAGAAAAAGTTGTTCAGACGTCGAGGGCTAATTCTGTTTCCGATGAGAAAAACCCATCTGTTTCCACCGAAAAACCTTTCAGGGGATCGTTTGCAACAGTTTGGCACCATTTTTGAGTGAATTGTAGAACGTCAGATTTTTGCTGAAATTGTGACCGCGCGGCTTAGGGATTTTTTCAGAAAAAGTTGTTCAGACGTCGAGGGCTAATTCTGTTTGCGATGAGAAAAACCCATCTGTTTCCACTGATAAAACTTTCAGGGGATTGTTTGCAACATTTGGCTCCATTTTTGAGTGAATACCAGAACGTCAGATTTTTGCTGAAATTGTGACCGCGCGGCTTAGGGATTTTTTCAGAAAAAGTTTTTCAGACGTCGAGGGCTAATTCTGTTTCCGAAGAGAAAAACCCATCTGTTTCCACCGAAAAAACTTTAAGGGGATTGTTTGCAATAGTTTGGCACCATTTTTGAGTGAATTCCAGAACGTCAGATTTTTGCTGAAATTGTGACCGCGCGGCTTAGGGATTTTTTCAGAAAATGTTCAGACGTCGAGGGCTAATTCTGTTTTCGATGAGATAAACAGATCTGTTTCCACCAAAAAACCTTTCAGGGAATCATTGGCAACAGTTTGGCACCATTTTTGAGTGAATTCCAGAACGTCAGATTTTTGCTGAAATTGTGACCGCGCGGCTTAGGGATTTTTTCAGAAAAAGTTGTTCACAGGTCGAGGGCGAATTCTGTTTCCGATGAGAAAAACAAACCAGTTTCCACCGAAAAACCTTTCAGGGGATCGTTTGCAACAGTTTGGCACCATTTTTGAGTGAATTGCATAACGTCAGATTTTTGCTGAAATTGTGACCGCGCGGCTTAGGGATTTTTTCAGAAAATGTTGTCCAGACGTCGAGGGCTAATTCTGTTTCCGATGAGAAAACCCATCTGTTTCCACCGCAAAACCATTCAGGGGATCGTTTGCAACAGTTTGGCACCATTTTTGAGTGAATTCCAGAACGTCAGATTTTTGCTGAAATTGTGACCGCGCGGCTTAGGGATTTTTTCAGCAAAAGTTGTTCAGACGTCGAGGGCTAATTCTGTTTCCGATGAGAAAAACCCATCTGTTTCCACCGAAAAACTTTCAGGGGATTGTTTGCAACAGTTTGGCACCATTTTTGAGTGAATTCCAGAACGTCAGATTTTTGCTGAAATTGTGACCGCGCGGCTTAGGAATTTTTTCAAAAAATGTTCAGACGTCGAGGGCTAATTCTGTTTTCGATGCGATAAACAGATCTGTTTCCACCAAAAATATCTTTCTGGGTTTCGTTGGAAACTGTTTGGCACCATTTTTGAGTTAATTGCAGAACGTCAGATTTTTGCTGAATTTGTGACCGCGCTGCTTAGGGATTTAATCAGAAAAAGTTGTTTAGACGTCGAGGGCTAATTCTGTTTTCCATGAGAAAAACAGATCTGTTTCCACCAAAAAACCTTTCAGGGAATTGTTGGCAACAGTTTGGCACCATTTTTGAGTGAATTGCAGAACGTCAGATTTTTGCTGAAATAGTGACCGCGCGGCTTAGGGATTTTTTCAGAAAAAGTTGTTCAGACGTCGAGGGCTAATTCTGTTTCCGATGAGAAAAACCCATCTGTTTCCACCGAAAAACTTTCAGGGGATTGTTTGCAACAGTTTGGCACCATTTTTGAGTGAATTCCAGAACGTCAGATTTTTGCTGAAATTGTGACCGCGCGGCTTAGGGATTTTTTCAGAAAAAGTTGTTCAGACGTCGAGGGCTAATTCTGTTTCCGATGAGAAAACCCATCTGTTTCCACCGAAAAAACTTTCAGGGGATTGTTTGCAACAGTTTGGCACCATTTTTGAGTGAATTCCAGAACGTCAGATTTTTGCTGAAATTGTGACCGCGCGGCTTAGGGATTTTTTCAGAAAATGTTCAGACGTCGAGGGCTAATTCTGTTTTCGATGAGATAAACAGATCTGTTTCCACCGAAAAACCTTTCAGGGAATCGTTGGCAACAGTTTGGCACCATTTTTGAGTGAATTCCAGAACGTCAGATTTTTGCTGAAATTGTGACCGCGCGGCTTAGGGATTTTTTCAGAAAAAGTTGTTCACAGGTCGAGGGCGAATTCTGTTTCCGATGAGAAAAACAAACCAGTTTCCACCGAAAAACCTTTCAGGGGATCGTTTGCAACAGTTTGGCACCATTTTTGAGTGAATTCCAGAACGTCAGATTTTTGCTGAAATTGTGACCGCGCGGCTTAGGGATTTTTCAGAGAAGTGTTCAGACGTCGAGGGCTAATTCTGTTTTCGATGAGATAAACAGATCTGTTTCCACCAAAAAACCTTTCAGGGAATTGTTGGCAGCAGTTTGGCACCATTTTTGAGTGAATTGCAGAACGTCAGATTTTTGCTGAAATTGTGACCGCGCGGCTTAGGGATTTTTTCAGAAAAAGTTATTCAGACGTCGAGGGCTAATTCTGTTTCCGAAGAGAAAACCCTTCTGGTTCCACCGAAAAACTTTCAGGGAATTGTTGGCAGCAGTTTGGCACCATTTTTGAGTGAATTCCAGAACGTCAGATTTTTGCTGAAATTGTGACCGCGCGGCTTAGGGATTTTTTCAGAAAATGTTCAGACGTCGAGGGCTAATTCTGTTTTCGATGAGATAAACAGATCTGTTTCCACCAAAAAACCTTTCAGGGAATCGTTGGAAACAGTTTGGCACCATTTTTGAGTGAATTCCAGAACGTCAGATTTTTGCTGAAATTGTGACCGCGCGGCTTAGGGATTTTTTCAGAAAAAGTTGTTCACAGGTCGAGGGCGAATTCTGTTTCCGATGAGAAAAACAAACCAGTTTCCACCGAAAAACCTTTCAGGGGATCGTTTGCAACAGTTTGGCACCATTTTTGAGTGAATTGCATAACGTCAGATTTTTGCTGAAATTGTGACCGCGCGGCTTAGGGATTTTTTCAGAAAATGTTGTCCAGACGTCGAGGGCTAATTCATCTGTTTCCACCGAAAAACCTTTCAGGGGATCGTTTGCAACAGTTTGGCACCATTTTTGAGTGAATTGCAGAACGTCAGATTTTTGCTGAAATTGTGACCGCGCGGCTTAGGGATTTTTTCAGAAAAAGTTGTTCAGACGTCGAGGGCTAATTCTGTTTCCGATGAGAAAAACCCATCTGTTTCCACAGAAAAAACTTTCAGGGGATTGTTTGCAACAGTTTGGCACCATTTTTGAGTGAATACCAGAACGTCAGATTTTTGCTGAAATTGTGACCGCGCGGCTTAGGGATTTTTTAGAAAAAGTTGTTCAGACGTCGAGGGCTAATTCTGTTTCCGATGAGAAAACAAACCAGTTTCCACCGAAAAACCTTTCAGGTGATCGTTTGCAACAGTTTGGCACCATTTTTGAGTGAATTCCAGAACGTCAGATTTTTGCTGAAATTGTGACCGCGCGGCTTAGGGATTTTTTCAGAAAATGTTCAGACGTCGAGGGCTAATTCTGTTTTCGATGAGATAAACAGATCTGTTTCCACCAAAAACCATTCAGGGCATCGTTGGCAACAGTTTGGCACCACTTTTGAGTGAATTGCAGAACGTCAGATTTTTGCTGAAATTGTGACCGCGCGGCTTAGGGATTTTTTCAGAAAAAGTTGTTCAGACGTCGAGGGCTAATTCTGTTTCCGATGATAAAAACCCATCTGTTTCCACTGAAAAAACTTTCAGGGGATTGTTTGCAACAGTTTGGCACCATTTTTGAGTGAACACCAGAACGTCAGATTTTTGCTGAAATTGTGACCGCGCGGCTTAGGGATTTTTTCAGAAAAAGTTGTTCAGACGTCGAGGGCTAATTCTTTTTCCGATGAGAAAAACCCATCTGTTTCCACCGAAAAACATTTCAGGCTTAGGGATTTTTTCCACCGAAAAACATTTCAGGCTTAGGGATTTTTTGAGAAAAAGTTGTTCAGACGTCGAGGGCTAATTCTGTTTCCGATGAGAAAAACCCATCTGTTTCCACCGAAAAACCTTTCAGGGGATCGTTTGCAACAGTTTGGCACCATTTTTGAGTGAATTCCAGAACGTCAGATTTTTGCTGAAATTGTGACCGCGCGGCTTAGGGATTTTTTCAGAAAAAGTTGTTCAGACGTCGAGGGCTAATTCTGTTTGCGATGAGAAAAACCCATCTGTTTCCACTGAAAAAACTTTCAGGGGATTGTTTGCAACATTTGGCTCCATTTTTGAGTGAATACCAGAACGTCAGATTTTTGCTGAAATTGTGACCGCGCGGCTTAGGGATTTTTTCAGAAAAAGTTTTTCAGACGTCGAGGGCTAATTCTGTTTCCGAAGAGAAAACCCATCTGTTTCCAACGAAAAACCTTTCAGGGGATTGTTTGCAATAGTTTGGCACCATTTTTGAGTGAATTCCAGAACGTCAGATTTTTGCTGAAATTGTGACCGCGCGGCTTAGGGATTTTTTCAGAAAAAGTTGTTCAGACGTCGAGGGCTAATTCTGTTTCCGATGAGAAAAACAAACCAGTTTCCACCGAAAAACCTTTCAGGGGATCGTTTGCAACAGTTTGGCACCATTTTTGAGTGAATTGCAGAACGTCAGATTTTTGCTGAAATTGTGACCGCGCGGCTTAGGGATTTTTTCAGAAAATGTTGTCCAGACGTCGAGGGCTAATTCTGTTTCCGATGAGAAAAACCCATCTGTTTCCACCGAAAAACCTTTCAGGGGATCGTTTGCAACAGTTTGGCACCATTTTTGAGTGAATTGCAGAACGTCAGATTTTTGCTGAAATTGTGACCGCGCGGCTTAGGGATTTTTTCAGAAAAAGTTGTTCAGACGTCGAGGGCTAATTCTGTTTCCGATGAGAAAAACCCATCTGTTTCCACCGAATAACTTTCAGGGGATTGTTTGGAACAGTTTGGCACCATTTTTGAGTGAATTCCAGAACGTCAGATTTTTGTTGAAATTGTGACCGCGCGGCTTAGGGATTTTACAGAAAATGTTGTTCAGACGTCAAGGGCTAATTCTGTTTTCGATGAGATAAACAGATCTGTTTCCACCAAAAAAAACCTTTCAGGGAATCGTTTACAACAGTTTGGCACCATTTTTGAGTGAATTCCAGAACGTCAGATTTTTGCTGAAATTGTGACCGCGCGGCTTAGGGATTTTTTCAGAGAAAGTTGTTCAGACGTCGAGGGCTAATTCTGTTTTCGATGAGATAAACCAATCTGTTTCCACCGAAAAACCTTTCAGGGAATTGTTTGCAACAGTTTGGCACCATTTTTGAGTTAATTGCAGAACGTCATTTTTTTGCTGTAATTGTGACCGCGCGGCTTAGGGATTTTTCAGAAAAAGTTATTCAGACGTCGAGGACTAATTCTGTTTCCGATGAGAAAAACCCATCTGTTTCCACCGAAAAACCTTTCAGGGGATTGTTTGCAACAGTTTGGCACCATTTTTGAGTGAATTCCAGAACGTCAGATTTTTGCTGAAATTGTGACCGCGCGGCTTAGGGATTTTTCAGAAAATGTTCAGACGTCGAGGGCTAATTCTGTTTTCGATGACATAAACAGAACTGTTTCCACCAAAAACCTTGCACGGAATCGTTGGCAACAGTTTGGCACCATTTTTGAGTGAATTCCAGAACGTCAGATTTTTGCTGAAATTGTGACCGCGCGGCTTAGGGATTTTTTCAGAAAAAGTTGTTCACAGGTCGAGGGCGAATTCTGTTTCCGATGAGAAAAACAAACCAGTTTCCACCGAAAAACCTTTCAGGGGATCGTTTGCAACAGTTTGGCACCATTTTTGAGTGAATTCCAGAACGTCAGATTTTTGCTGAAATTGTGACCGCGCGGCTTAGGGATTTTTTCAGAAAAAGTTGTTCAGACGTCGAGGGCTAATTCTGTTTTCGATGAGATAAACAGATCTGTTTCCACCAAAAAAACCTTTCAGGGAATCGTTTGCAACAGTTTGGCACCATTTTTGAGTGAATTGCAGAACGTCAGATTTTTGCTGAAATTGTGACCGCGCGGCTTAGGGATTTTTTCAGAAAAAGTTGTTCAGACGTCGAGGGCTAATTCTGTTTCCGATGAGAAAAACCCATCTGTTTCCACCGAAAAACTTTCAGGGGATTGTTTGCAACAGTTTGGCACCATTTTTGAGTGAATTCCAGAACGTCAGATTTTTGCTGAAATTGTGACCGCGCGGCTTAGGGATTTTTCAGAAAAGTTGTTCAGACGTCGAGGGCTAATTCTGTTTCCGATGCGATAAACAGATCTGTTTCCACCTAAAAACCTTTCAGGGTATCGTTGGCAACAGTTTGGCACCATTTTCGAGTGAATTCCAGAACGTCAGATTTTTGCTGAAATTGTGACCGCGCGGCTTAGGGATTTTTTCAGAAAAAGTTGTTCAGACGTCGAGGGCTAATTCTGTTTCCGATGAGAAAAACACATCTGTTTCCACCGAAAAACCTTTCAGGGGATCGTTTGCAACAGTTTGGCACCATTTTTGAGTGAATTCCAGAACCTCAGATTTTTGCTGAAATTGTGACCGCGCGGCTTAGGGATTTTTTCAGAAAAAGTTGTTCAGACGTCGAGGGCTAATTCTGTTTCCGATGAGATAAACAGATCTGTTTCCACCAAAAAACCTTTCAGGGAATCGTTTGCAACAGTTTGGCACCATTTTTGAGTGAATTGCAGAACGTCAGATTTTTGCTGAAATTGTGACCGCGCGGCTTAGGGATTTTTTCAGAAAAAGTTGTTCAGACGTCGAGGGCTAATTCTGTTTTCGATGAGAAAACCCATCTGTTTCCACCGAAAAACCTTTCAGGGGATTGTTTGCAACAGTTTGGCACCATTTTTGAGTGAATTCCAGAACGTCAGATTTTTGCTGAAATTGTGACCGCGCGGCTTAGGGATTTTTTCAGAAAAAGTTGTGCAGACGTCGAGGGCTAATTCTGTTTTCGATGAGATAAACAGATCTGTTTCCACCGAAAAACCTTTCAGGGAATCGTTTGCAACAGTTTGGCACCATTTTTGAGTGAATTCCAGAACGTCAGATTTTTGATGAAATTGTGACCGCGCGGCTTAGGGATTTTTTCAGAAAAAGTTGTTCAGACGTCGAGGGCTAATTCTGTTTCCGATGAGAAAAACCCATCTGTTTCCACCGAAAAACCTTTCAGGGGATCGTTTGCAACAGTTTGGCACCATTTTTGAGTGAATTGCAGAACGTCAGATTTTTGCTGAAATTGTGACCGCGCGGCTTAGGGATTTTTTCAGAAAATGTTGTTGAGACGTCGAGGGCCAATTCTGTTTGTGATGAGAAAACTCATCTGTTTCCACCGAAAAACCTTTCAGGGGATCGTTTGCAACAGTTTGGCACCATTTTTGAGTGAATTGCAGAACGTCAGATTTTTGCTGAAATTGTGACCGCGCGGCTTAGGGATTTTTTCAGAAAAAGTTGTTCAGACGTCGAGGGCTAATTCTGTTTCCGATGAGAAAAACCCATCTGTTTCCACAGGAAAAACTTTCAGGGGATTGTTTGCAACAGTTTGGCACCATTTTTGAGTGAATACCAGAACGTCAGATTTTTGCTGAAATTGTGACCGCGCGGCTTAGGGATTTTTTCAGAAAAAGTTGTTCAGACGTCGAGGGCTAATTCTGTTTCCGATGAGAAAAACAAACCTGTTTCCACCGAAAAACCTTTCAGGGGATCGTTTGCAACAGTTTGGCACCATTTTTGAGTGAATTCCAGAACGTCAGATTTTTGCTGAAATTGTGACCGCGCGGCTTAGGGATTTTTTCAGAAAAAGTTGTTCAGACGTCGAGGGCTAATTCTGTTTTCGATGAGATAAACAGATCTGTTTCCACCAAAAAACCTTTCAGGGAATCGTTGGCAACAGTTTGGCACCATTTTTGAGTGAATTGCAGAACGTCAGATTTTTGCTGAAATTGTGACCGCGCGGCTTAGGGATTTTTTCAGAAAAAGTTGTTCAGACGTCGAGGGCTAATTCTGTTTCCGATGATAAAAACCCATCTGTTTCCACTGAAAAAACTTTCAGGGGATTGTTTGCAACAGTTTGGCACCATTTTTGAGTGAATACCAGAACGTCAGATTTTTGCTGAAATTGTGACCGCGCGGCTTAGGGATTTTTTCAGAAAAAGTTGTTCAGACGTCGAGGGCTAATTCCTTTTCCGATGAGAAAAACCCATCTGTTTCCACGGAAAAACATTTCAGGGATCGTTTGCAACAGTTTGGCACCATTTTTGAGTGAATCCAGAACGTCAGATTTTGCTGAAATTGTGACCAGGGCTTAGGGATTTTTCAGAAAAAGTTGTTCAGACGTCGAGGGCTAATTCTGTTTCCGATGAGAAAACCCATCTGTTTCCACCGAAAAACATTTCAGGGGAGCCCTTGCCACAGTTTGGCACCATTTTTGAGTGAATTCCAGAACGTCAGATTTTTGCTGAAATTGTGACCGCGCGGCTTAGGGATTTTTTCAGAAAAAGTTGTTCAGACGTCGAGGGCTAATTCTGTTTGCGATGAGAAAAACCCATCTGTTTCCACTGAAAAACTTTCAGGGATTGTTTGCAACATTTTGGCTCCATTTTTGAGTGAATACCAGAACGTCAGATTTTTGCTGAAATTGTGACCGCGCGGCTTAGGGATTTTTTCAGAAAAAGTTGTTCAGACGTCGAGGGCTAATTCTGTTTCCGATGAGAAAAACCCATCTGTTTCCACCGAAAAACCTTTCAGGGGATTGTTTGCAATAGTTTGGCACCATTTTTGAGTGAATTCCAGAACGTCAGATTTTTGCTGAAATTGTGACCGCGCGGCTTAGGGTTTTTTTCAAAAAAGTTGTTCAGACGTCGAGGGCTAATTCTGTTTTCGATGAGATAAACAGATCTGTTTCCACCAAAAACCTTTCAGGGAATCGTTGGCAACAGTTTGGCACCATTTTTGAGTGAATTCCAGAACGTCAGATTTTTGCTGAAATTGTGACCGCGCGGCTTAGGGATTTTTTCAGAAAAAGTTGTTCACAGCGTCGAGGGCTAATTCTGTTTCCGATGATAAAAACAAATCTGTTTCCACCGAAAAACCTTGCAGGGGATCGTTTGCAACAGTTTGGCACCATTTTTGAGTGAATTGCAGAACGTCAGATTTTTGCTGAAATTGTGACCGCGCGGCTTAGGGATTTTTTCAGAAAATGTTGTCCAGACGTCGAGGGCTAATTCTGTTTCCGATGAGAAAAACCCATCTGTTTCCACCGAAAAACCTTTCAGGGGATCGTTTGCAACAGTTTGGCACCATTTTTGAGTGAATTGTAGAACGTCAGATTTTTGCTGAAATTGTGACCGCGCGGCTTAGGGATTTTTTCAGAAAAAGTTGTTCAGACGTCGAGGGCTAATTCTGTTTCCGATGAGAAAAACCCATCTGTTTCCACTGAAAAAACTTTCAGGGGATTGTTTGCAACAGTTTGGCACCATTTTTGAGTGAATTCCAGAACGTCAGATTTTTGCTGAAATTGTGACCGCGCGGTTTAGGGATTTTTTCATAAAAAGTTGTTAAGACTTCCAGGGATAATTCTGTTTCTGATGAGAAAAACGAATCTGTTTCCACCAAAAAACCTTTCAGTTGATCGTTTGCAACAGTTTGGCACGATTTTTGAGTGAATTCCAGAACGTCAGATTTTTGCTGCAATTGTGACCGCGCGGCTTAGGGATTTTTTCAGAAAAAGTTGTTCAGACGTCGAGGGCTAATTCTCTTTTCGATGAGATAAACAGATCTGTTTCCACCAAAAAAACCTTTCAGGGGATCGTTTGCAACAGTTTGGCACCATTTTTGAGTGAATTGCAGAACGTCAGATTTTTGCTGAAATTGTGACCGCGCGGCTTAGGGATTTTTTCAGAAAAAGTTGTTCAGACGTCGAGGGCTAATTCTGTTTCCGATGAGAAAACCCATCTGTTTCCACTGAAAAACCTTTCAGGGGATTGTTTGCAACAGTTTGGCACCATTTTTGAGTGAATACCAGAACGTCAGATTTTTGATGAAATTGTGACCGGGCGGCTTAGGGATTTTTTCAGAAAAAGTTGTTCAGACGTCGAGGGCTAATTCTGTTCCGATGAGAAAAACCCATCTGTTTCCACCGAAAAACCTTTCAGGGATCGTTTGCAACAGTTTGGCACCATTTTTGAGTGAATTCCAGAACGTCAGATTTTGCTGAAATTGTGACCGCGGCTTAGGGATTTTTTCAGAAAAAGTTGTTCAGACGTCGAGGGCTAATTCTGTTTCCGATGAGAAAACCCATCTGTTTCCACCGAAAAACCTTTCAGGGGATCGTTTGCAACAGTTTGGCACCATTTTTGAGTGAATTCCAGAACGTCAGATTTTTGCTGAAATTGTGACCGCGCGGCTTAGGGATTTTTTCAGAAAAAGTTGTTCAGACGTCGAGGGCTAATTCTGTTTCCGATGAGAAAAACCCATCTGTTTCCACTGAAAAACTTTCAGGGATTGTTTGCAACAGTTTGGCACCATTTTTGAGTGAATTCCAGAACGTCAGATTTTTGCTGAAATTGTGACCGCGCGGCTTAGGGATTTTTTCAGAAAAAGTTGTTCAGACGTCGAGGGCTAATTCTGTTTCCGATGAGAAAAAACAATCTGTTTCCACCGAAAAACCTTTCAGGGGATCGTTTGCAACAGTTTGGCACCATTTTTGAATGAATTTCAGAACGTCAGATTTTTGCTGAAATTGTGACCGCGCGGCTTAGGGATTTTTTCAGAAAATGTTGTTCAGACGTCGAGGCCGAATTCTGTTTCCGATGAGAAAAATCATCTGTTTCCACCGGAAAACCTTTCAGGGGATCGTTTGCAACAGTTTGGCACCATTTTTGAGTGAATTGCAGAACGTCAGATTTTTGCTGAAATTGTGACCGCGCGGCTTAGGGATTTTTTCAGAAAAAGTTGTTCAGACGTCGAGGGCTAATTCTGTTTCCGATGAGAAAAACCCATCTGTTTCCACTGAAAAACATTTCAGGGGATTATTTGCAGCAGTTTGGAACCATTATTGCCAGAACGTCAGATTTTTGCTGAAATTGTGACCGCGCGGCTTAGGGATTTTTTCAGAAAAAGTTGTTCAGACGTCGAGGGCTAATTCTTTTTTCCGATGAGAAAAACCCATCTGTTTCCACCGAAAAACATTTCAGGGGATCGTTTGCAACAGTTTGGCACCATTTTTGAGTGAATTGCAGAACGTCAGATTTTTGCTGAAATTGTGACCGCGCGGCTTAGGGATTTTTTCAGAAAAAGTTGTTCAGACGTCGAGGGCTAATTCTGTTTCCGATGAGAAAAACCCATCTGTTTCCACTGAAAAACCTTTCAGGGGATTGTTTGCAACAGTTTGGCACCATTTTTGAGTGAATACCAGAACGTCAGATTTTTGCTGAAATTGTGACCGCGCGGCTTAGGGATTTTTTCAGAAAAAGTTGTTCAGACGTCGAGGGCTAATTCTGTTTCCGATGAGAAAAACCCATCTGTTTCCACCGAAAAACATTTCAGGGGATCGTTTGCAACAGTTTGGCACCATTTTTGAGTGAATTGCAGAACGTCAGATTTTTGCTGAAATTGTGACCGCGCGGCTTAGGGATTTTTTCAGAAAAAGTTGTTCAGACGTCGAGGGATAATTCTGTTTCCGATGAGAAAAAACCCATCTGTTTCCACCGAAAAACCTTTCAGGGGATTATTTGCAACAGTTTGGCACCATTTTCGAATGAATTCCAGAACGTCAGATTTTTGCTGAAATTGTGACCGCGCGGCTTAGGGATTTCCTCAGAAAAGTAAATTTCAGCATTTTCAGACGTCGAGGGCTAATTCTGTTTCCGATGAGAAAAACCCATCTGTTTCCACCGAAAAACCTTTCAGGGGATCGTTTGCAACAGTTTGGCACCATTTTTGAGTGAATTCCAGAACGTCAGATTTTTGCTGAAATTGTGACCGCGCGGCTTAGGGATTTTTTCAGAAAATGTTGTCCAGACGTCGAGGGCTAATTCTTTTTCCGATGAGAAAAACCCATCTGTTTCCACCGAAAAACCTTTCAGGGGATCGTTTGCAACAGTGTGGCACCATTTTTGAGTGAATTGCAGAACGTCAGATTTTTGCTGAAATTGTGACCGCGCGGCTTAGGGATTTTTTCAGAAAAAGTTGTTTAGACGTCGAGGGCTAATTCTGTTTCCGATGAGAAAAACCCATCTGTTTCCACCGAAAAACATTTCAGGGGATCCTTTGCAACAGTTTGGCACCATTTTTGAGTGAATTGCAGAACGTCAGATTTTTGCTGAAATTGTGACCGCGCGGCTTAGGGATTTTTTCAGAAAAAGTTGTTGAGACGTCGAGGGCTAATTCTGTTTTCGATGAGATAAACAGATCTGTTTCCACCGAAAACCTTTCAGGGAATCGTTGGCAACAGTTTGACACCATTTTCGAGTGAATTCCAGAACGTCAGATTTCTGCTGAAATTGTGACCGCGTGGCTTAGGGATTTTTTCAGAAAAATTTTTTCTGCAATTTCAGACGTCGAGGGCTAATTCTGTTTCCGATAAGAGAAACCCATCTGTTTACACCGAAAAACCTTTCAGGGGATCGTTTGCTACAGTTTGGCACCATTTTTGAGTGAACTCCAGAACGTCAGATTTTTGCTGAAATTGTGACCGCGCGGCTTAGGGATTTTTTCAGAAAAAGTTGTTCAGACGTCGAGGGCTAATTCTGTTTCCGATGAGAAAAACCCATCTGTTTCCACCGAAAAACCTTTCAGGGGATCGTTTGCAACAGTTTGGCACCATTTTTGAGTGAATTGCAGAACGTCAGATTTTTGCTGAAATTGTGACCGCGCGGCTTAGGGATTTTTTCAGAAAAAGTTGTTCAGACGTCGAGGGCTAATTCTGTTTCCGATGAGAAAAACCCATCTGTTTCCACTGAAAAACCTTTCAGGGGTTTGTTTGCTACAGTTTGCACCATTTTTGAGTGAATACCAGAACGTCAGATTTTTGCTGAAATTGTGACCGCGCGGCTTAGGGATTTTTTCAGAAAAAGTTGTTCAGACGTCGAGGGCTAATTCTGTTTCCGATGAGAAAAACCCATCTGTTTCCACCGAAAAACCTTTCAGGGGATCGTTTGCAACAGTTTGGCACCATTTTTGAGTGAATTGCAGAACGTCAGATTTTTGCTGAAATTGTGACCGCGCGTTTAGGGATTTTTTCAGAAAAAGTTGTTCAGACGTCGAGGGCTAATTCTGTTTCCGATGAGAAAAACCCATCTGTTTCCACCGAAAAACCTTTCAGGGGATCGTTTGCAACAGTTTGGCACCATTTTTGAGTGAATTGCAGAACGTCAGATTTTTGCTGAAATTGTGACCGCGCGGCTTAGGGATTTTTTCAGAAAAAGTTGTTCAGACGTCGAGGGCTAATTCTTTTTCCGATGAGAAAAACCCATCTGTTTCCACTGAAAAAACTTTCAGGGGATTGTTTGCAACAGTTTGGCACCATTTTTGAGTGAATACCAGAACGTCAGATTTTTGCTGAAATTGTGACCGCGCGGGTTAGGGATTTTTTCAGTAAACGTTGTTCAGACGTCGAGGGCTAATTCTGTTTCCGATGAGAAAAACCCATCTGTTTCCACCGAAAAACATTTCAGGGGATCGTTTGCAACAGTTTGGCACCATTTTTGAGTGAATTCCAGAACGTCAGATTTTTGCTGAAATTGTGACCGCGCGGCTTAGGGATTTTTTCAGAAAAAGTTGTTCAGACGTCGAGGGCTAATTCTGTTTCTGATGAGAAAACCCATCTGTTTCCACCGAAAAACCTTTCAGGGGATTGTTTGCAACAGTTTGGCACCATTTTGAGTGAATTGCAGAACGTCAGATTTTTGCTGAAATTGTGACCGCGCGGCTTAGGGATTTTTTCAGAAAAAGTTGTTCAGACGTCGAGGGCTAATTCTGTTTCCGATGAGAAAACCCATCTGTTTCCACTGAAAAAACTTTCAGGGGATTGTTTGCAACAGTTTGGCACCATTTTTGAGTGAATACCAGAACGTCAGATTTTGCTGAAATTGTGACCGCGCGGCTTAGGGATTTTTCAGAAAAAGTTGTTCAGACGTCGAGGGCTAATTCTTTTTCCGATGAGAAAAACCCATCTGTTTCCACCGAAAAACATTTCAGGGGATCCTTTGCAACAGTTTGGCATCATTTTTGAGTGAATTGCAGAACGTCAGATTTTTGCTGAAATTGTGACCGCGCGGCTTAGGGATTTTTTCAGAAAATGTTCAGGCGTCGAGGGCTAATTCTGTTTTCGATGAGATAAACAGATCTGTTTCCACCGAAAAACCATTCAGGGGATTGTTTGCAACAGTTTTGCACCATTTTCGAGTGAATTCCAGAACGTCAGATTTCTGCTGAAATTGTGACCGCGCGGCTTAGGGATTTTTTCAGAAAAATATTTTTCCGCAATTTCAGACGTCGAGGGCTAATTCTTTTTCCGATTAGAAAAACCCATCTGTTTCCACCGAAAACTCTTTCAGGGGATCGTTTGCAACAGTTTGGCACCATTTTTGAGTGAATTCCAGAACGTCAGATTTTTGCTGAAATTGTGACCGCGCGGCTTAGGGATTTTTTCAGAAAAAGTTGTTCAGACGTCGAGGGCTAAATCTGTTTTCGATGATAAAAACCCAACTGATTCCACCGAAAATCCTTACAGGGGATTGTTTACAGCAGTTTGGCACCATTTTTGAGTGAATTCCAGAACGTTAGATTTTTGATGAAATTGTGACCGCAAGGCTTAGGGATTTTTTCAGAAAATGTTCAGACGTCGAGGGCTAATTATGTTTTCGATGTGATAAACAGATCTGTTTCCACCAAAAAACCTTTCAGGGAATCGTTGGCAACAGTTTGACACCATTTTCGAGTGAATTCCAGAACGTCAGATTTCTGCTGAAATAATGACCGCGGGGCTTAGGGATTTTTCAGAAAAATTTTTCCGCAATTTGAGACGTCGAGGGCTAATTCTGTTTCCGATGAGAGAAACCCATCTGTTTCCACCGAAAAACCTTTCAGGGGATCGTTTGCAACAGTTTGGCACCATTTTTGAGTGAATTGCAGAACGTCAGATTTTTGCTGAAATTGTGACCGCGCGGCTTAGGGATTTTTTCAGAAAAAGTTGTTCAGACGTCGAGGGCTAATTCTGTTTCCGATGAGAAAAACCCATCTGTTTCCACCGAAAAACCTTTCAGGGGATTGTTTGCAACAGTTTGGCACCATTTTTGAGTGAATTCCAGAACGTCAGATTTTTGCTGAAATTGTGACCGCGCGGCTTAGGTACTTTTTCAGAAAAAGTTGTTTAGACGTCGAGGGCTAATTCTTTTTCCGATGAGAAATTTCATCTGTTTCCACCGACAAACCTTTCAGGGGTTCGTTTGCAACAGTTTGGCACCATTTTTGAGTGAATTTCAGAACGTCAGATTTTTGCTGAAATTGTAACCGTGCGGCTTAGGGATTTTTTCAGAAAAAGTTGTTCAGACGTCGAGGGCTAATTCTGTTTCCGATGAGAAAATTTCATCTGATTCCACCGAAAAACCTTTCAGGGGATCGTTTGCCACAGTTTGGCACCATTTTTGAGTGAATACCAGAACGTCAGATTTTTGCTGAAATTGTGACCGCGCGGGTTAGGGATTTTTTCAGTAAACGTTGTTCAGACGTCGAGGGCTAATTCTTTTTCCGATGAGAAAAACCCAGCTGTTTCCACCGAAAAACATTTCAGGGGATCGTTTGCAACAGTTTGGCACCATTTTTGATTGAATTCCAGAACGTCAGATTTTTGCTGAAATTGTGACCGCGCGGCTTAGGGATTTTTTCAGAAAAAGTTGTTCAGACGTTGAGGGCTAATTCCTTTTCCGATGAGAAAAACCCATCTGTTTCCACCGAAAAACCTTTCAGGGGATCGTTTGCAACAGTTTGGCACCATTTTTGAGTGAATTGCAGAACGTCAGATTTTTGCTGAAATTGTGACCGCGCGGCTTAGGGATTTTTTCAGAAAAAGTTGTTCAGACGTCGAGGGCTAATTCTGTTTCCGATGAGAAAAACCCAGCTGTTTCCACCGAAGAACATTTCAGGGGATCGTTTGCAACAGTTTGGCACCATTTTTGAGTGAATTGCAGAACGTCAGATTTTTGCTGAAATTGTGACCGCGCGGCTTAGGGATTTTTTCAGAAAAAGTTGTTCAGACGTCGAGGGCTAATTCTGTTTCCGATGAGAAAAACCCATCTGTTTCCACCGAAAAACCTTTCAGGGGATTGTTTGCAACAGTTTGGCACCATTTTTGAGTGAATTCCAAAACGTCAGATTTTTGCTGAAATTGTGACCGCGCGGCTTAGGTATTTTTTCAGAAAAAGTTGTTTAGACGTCGAGGGGTAATTCTTTTTCCGATGAGAAAAATCATCTGTTTCCACCGGAAAACCTTTCAGGTGATCGTGTGCAACAGTTTGGCACCATTTTTGAGTGAATTGCAGAACGTCAGATTTTTGCTGAAATTGTGACCGCGCGGCTTAGGGATTTTTTCAGAAAAAGTTGTTCAGACGTCGAGGGCTAATTCTGTTTCCGATGAGAAAAACCCATCTGTTTCCCCCGAAATACCTTTCAGGGGATCGTTTGCTACAGTTTGGCACCATTTTTGAGTGAACTCCAGAACGTCAGATTTTTGCTGAAATTGTGACCGCGCGGCTTAGGGATTTTTTCAGAAAAAGTTGTTCAGACGTCGAGGGCTAATTCTGTTTCCGATGTGAAAAACCCATCTGTTTCCACCGAAAAACCTTTCAGGGGATCCTTTGCAACAGTTTGGCACCATTTTTGAGTGAATTCCAGAACGTCAGATTTTTGCTGAAATTGTGACCGCGCGGCTTAGGGATTTTTTCAGAAAAAGTTGTTCAGACGTCGAGGGCTAATTCTTTTTCCGATGAGAAAAACCCATCTGTTTCCACCGAAAAACCTTTCAGGGGATCGTTTGCAACAGTTTGGCACCATTTTTGATTGAATTGCAGAACGTCAGATTTTTGCTGAAATTGTGACCGCGCGGCTTAGGGATTTTTTCAGAAAAATGTTTTCCGCATTTCAGACGTCGAGGTCTAATTCTGTTTCCGATGAGAAATAACCATCTGTTTCCACCGAAAAACCTTTCAGGGGATTGTTTGCAACAGTTTGGCACCATTATTGAGTGAATTCCAGAACGTCAGATTTTTGCTGAAATTGTGACCGCGCGGCTTAGGGATTTTTTCAGAAAATGTTGTCAGACGTCGAGGGCTAATTCTGTTTTTGATGAGAAAACAGATCTGTTTCCACCGAAAAACCTTTCAGGGGATCGTTTGCAACAGTCTGGCACCATTTTTGAGCGAATTCCAGAACGTCAGATTTTTGCTGAAATTGTGACCGCGCGGCTTAGGGATTTTTTCAGAAAATGTTGTTCAGATGTCGAGGGCTAATTCTGTTTTTGATGAGAAAAACAGATCTGTTTCCACCAAAAACCTTTCAGGGGATCGTTTGCAACAGTTTGGCACCATTTTTGAGTGAATTCCAGAACGTCAGATTTTTGCTGAAATTGTGACCGCGCGGCTTAGGGATTTTTTCAGAAAAAGTTGTTCAGACGTCGAGGGCTAATTCTGTTTCCGATGAGAAAAACCCATCTGTTTCCACCGAAAAACCTTTCAGGGGATCGTTTGCAACAGTTTGGCACCATTTTTGAGTGAACTCCAGAACGTCAGATTTTTGCTGAAATTGTGACCGCGCGGCTTAGGGATTTTTTCAGAAAAAGTTGTTCAGACGTCGAGGGCTAATTCTGTTTCCGATGAGAAAAACCCATCTGTTTCCACCGAAAAACCTTTCAGGGGATCCTTTGCAACAGTTTGGCACCATTTTTGAGTGAGTTCCAGAACGTCAGATTTTTGCTGAAATTGTGACCGCGCGGCTTAAGGATTTTTTCAGAAAAAGTTGTTCAGAGGTCGAGGGATAATTCTCTTTCCGATGAGAAAAACCCATCTGTTTCCACCGAAAAACCTTTCAGGGGATCGTTTGCAACAGTTTGGCACCATTTTTGATTGAATTGCAGAACGTCAGATTTTTGCTGAAATTGTGACCGTGCGGCTTAGGGATTTTTTCAGAAAAATATTTTTCCGCAATTTCAGACGTCGAGGTCTAATTCTGTTTCCGATGAGAAATAACCATCTGTTTCCACCGAAAAACCTTTCAGGGGATTGTTTGCAACAGTTTGGCACCATTTTTGAGTGAATTCCAGAACGTCAGATTTTTGCTGAAATTGTGACCGCGCGGCTTAGGGATTTTTTCAGAAAATGTTGTCAGACGTCGAGGGCTAATTCTGTTTTTGATGAGAAAAACAGATCTGTTTCCACCAAAAAACCTTTCAGGGGATCGTTTGCAACAGTCTGGCACCATTTTTGAGCGAATTCCAGAACGTCAGATTTTTGCTGAAATTGTGACCGCGCGGCTTAGGGATTTTTTCAGAAAATGTTGTTCAGATGTCGAGGGCTAATTCTGTTTTTGATGAGAAAAACAGATCTGTTTCCACCAAAAAACCTTTCAGGGGATCGTTTGCAACAGTTTGGCACCATTTTTGAGTGAATTCCAGAACGTCAGATTTTTGCTGAAATTGTGACCGCGCGGCTTAGGGATTTTTTTAGAAAAAGTTGTTCAGATGTCGAGGGCTAATTCTGTTTTTGATGAGAAAAACAGATCTGTTTCCACCGAAAAACCTTTCAGGGGATCGTTTGCAACAGGTTGGTACCATTTTTGAGTGAATTCCAGAACGTCAGATTTTTGCTGAAATTGTGACCGCGCGGCTTAGGGATTTTTTCAGAAAAAGTTGTTCAGACGTCGAGGGCTAATTCTGTTTCCGATGAGAAAAATCCATCTGTTTCCACCGAAAACCATTCAGGGGATCGTTTGCCACAGTTTGGCACCATTTTTGAGTGAATTGCAGAACGTCAGATTTTTGCTGAAATTGTGACCGCGCGGCTTAGGGATTTTTTCAGAAAAAGTTGTTCAGACGTCGAGGGCTAATTCTGTTTCCGATGAGAAAAACCCATCTGTTTCCACCGAAAAACCTTTCAGGGGATCGTTTGCAACAGTTTGGCACCATTTTTGAGTGAATTCCAGAACGTCAGATTTTTGCTGAAATTGTGACCGCGCGGCTTAGGGATTTTTTCAGAAAAAGCTGTTCAGACGTCGAGGGCCAATTCTGTTTCCGATGAGAAAAACCCATCTGTTTCCACCAAAAAACTTTCAGGGGATTGTTTGCAACAGTTTGGCACCATTTTTGAGTGAATTGCAGAACGTCAGATTTTTGCTGAAATTGTGACCGCGCGGCTTAGGGATTTTTTCAGAAAAAGTTGTTCAGACGTCGAGGGCTAATTCTTTTCCGATGAGAAAACCCATCTGTTTCCCCTGAAAAACCTTTCAGGGGATTGTTTGCAACAGTTTGGCTCCATTTTTGAGTGAATACCAGAACGTCAGCTTTTTGCTGAAATTGTGACCGCGGGCTTAGGGATTTTTTCAGAAAAAGTTGTTCAGACGTCGAGGGCTAATTCTTTTTCCGATGAGAAAAACCCATCTGTTTCCACCGAAAAACATTTCAGGGGATCGTTTGCAACAGTTTGGCATCATTTTTGAGTGAATTGCAGAACGTCAGATTTTTGCTGAAATTGTGACCGCGCGGCTTAGGGATTTTTTCAGAAAAATTTGTTCAGACGACGAGGGATAATTCTGTTTCCTATGAGATAAACAGATCTGTTTCCACCGAAAAACCATTCAGGGGATCGTTTGCAACAGTTTGGCACCATTTTTGAGTGAATTCCAGAACGTCAGATTTCTTGCTGAAATTGTGACCGCGCGGCTTAGGGATTTTTTCAGAAAAATGTTTTCCGCAATTTCAGACGTCGAGGGCTAATTCTTTTCCGATGAGAAAACCCATCTGTTTCCACCGAAAAACCTTTCAGGGGATCGTTTGCAACAGTTTGGCACCATTTTTGAGTGAATTCCAGAACGTCAGATTTTTGCTAAAATTGTGACCGCGCGGCTTAGGGATTTTTTCAGAAAAAGTTGTTCAGACGTCGAGAGCTAATTCTTTTTCCGATGAGAAAAACCCATATGTTTCCACCGAAAAACATTTCAGGGGATCCTTTGCAACAGTTTGGCACCATTTTTGAGTGAATTGCAGAACGTCCGATTTTTGCTGAAATTGTGACCGCGCGGCTTAGGGATTTTTTCAGAAATAGTAGTTCAGACGACGAGGGCTAAATCTGTTTCCGATGAGAAAAACCCATAAGTTTCCAACCAAAAACTTTTCAGGGGATTGTTTGCAACAGTTTGGCACCATTTTTGAGTGAATTCCAGAACGTCAGATTTTTGCTGAAATTGTGACCGCGCGGCTTAGGGATTTTTTCAGAAAAAGTTGTTCAGACGTCGAGGGCCAATTCTGTTTCCGATGAGAAAAACCCATCTGTTTCCACCGAAAAACCTTTCAGGGGATTGTGTGCAACAGTTTGGCACCCTTTTTTAGTGAATTCCAGACCGTCAGATTTTTGCTGAAATTGTGACCGCGCGGCTTAGGGATTTTTTCAGAAAAAGTTGTTCAGACGTCGAGGGCTAATTCTGTTTCCGATGTGAACAAACCATCTGTATCCACCGAAAAACCTTTCTGGTGATCTTTTGCAACAGTTTGGCACCATTTTTGAGTGAGTTCCAGAACGTCAGATTTTTGCTGAAATTGTGACCGCGCGGCTTAAGGATTTTTCAGAAAAAGTTGTTCAGAGGTCGAGGGATAATTCTCTTCCGATGAGAAAAACCCATCTGTTTCCACCGAAAAACCTTTCAGGGGATCGTTTGAAACAGTTTGGCACCATTTTTGATTGAATTGCAGAACGTCAGATTTTTGCTGAAATTGTGACCGTGCGGCTTAGGGATTTTTCAGAAAATAGTTTTCCGCAATTTCAGACGTCGAAGTTTAATTCTGTTTCCGATGAGAAATAACCATCTGTTTCCACCGAAAAACCTTTCAGGGGATTGTTTGCAACAGTTTGGCACCATTTTTGAGTGAATTCCAGAACGTCAGATTTTTGCTGAAATTGTGACCGCGCGGCTTAGGGATTTTTTCAGAAAATGTTGTTCAGACGTCGAGGGCTAATTCTGTTTTTGATGAGAAAACAGATCTGTTTCCACCAAAATCCTTTCAGGGGATTGTGTGCCACAGTGTGGCACCATTTTTGAGTGAATTCCAGAACGTCAGATTTTTGCTGAAATTGTGACCGCGCGGCTTAGGGATTTTTTCAGAAAATGTTGTTCAGATGTCGAGGGCTAATTCTGTTTAAGATGAGAAAAACAGAAATGTTACCACCAAAAAAACCATTCAGGGGATCGGTTGCAACAGTTTGGCACCATTTTTGAGTGAATTCCAGAACGTCAGATTTTTGCTGAAATTGTGACCGCGCGGCTTAGGGATTTTTTTAGAAAAAGTTGTTTAGACGTCGAGGGCTAATTATGTTTCTGATGAGAAAAACCCATCTGTTTCCACCGAAAAACCTTTCAGGGGATCGTTTGCAACAGGTTGGTACAATTTTTGAGTGAATTCCAGAACGTCAGATTTTTGCTGAAATTGTGACCGCGCGGCTTAGGGATTTTTTCAGAAAAAGTTGTTCAGACGTCGAGGGCTTATTCTTTTTCCGCTGCGAAAATTCATGTGTTTCCCCCGAAAAACCTTTCAGGGGATCGTTTGCCACAGTTTGGCACCATTTTTGAGTGAATTGCAGAACGTCAGATTTTTGCTGAAATTGTGACCGCGCGGCTTATGGATTTTTTCAGAAAAAGTTGTTCAGACGTCGAGGGCTAATTCTGTTTCCGATGAGAAAACCCATCTGTTTCCACCGAAAAACCTTTCAGGGGATCGTTTGCAACAGTTTGGCACCATTTTTGAATGAATTCCAGAACGTCAGATTTTTGCTGAAATTGTGACCGCGCGGCTTAGGGATTTTTTCAGAAAAAGCTGTTCAGACGTCGAGGGCCAATTCTGTTTCCGATGAGAAAAACCCAACTGTGTCCACCTAAAAACTTTCAGGGATTGTTTGCAACAGTTTGGCACCATTTTTGAGTGAATTGCAGAACGTCAGATTTTTGCTGAAATTGTGACCGCGCGGCTTAGGGATTTTTTCAGAAAAAGTTGTTCAGACGTCGAGGGCTAATTCTGTTTCCGATGAGAAAAACCCATCTGTTTCCACTGAAAAAACTTTCAGGGGATTGTTTGCAACAGTTTGGCTCCATTTTTGAGTGAATACCAGAACGTCAGCTTTTTGCTGAAATTGTGACCGCGGGCTTAGGGATTTTTTCAGAAAAAGTTGTTCAGACGTCGAGGGCTAATTCTGTTTCCGATGAGAAAACCCATCTGTTTCCACCGAAAAACATTTCAGGGGATCCTTTGCAACAGTTTGGCATCATTTTTGGAGTGAATTGCAGAACGTCAGATTTTTGCTGAAATTGTGACCGCGCGGCTTAGGGATTTTTTCAGAAAATGTTCAGACGTCGAGGGCTAATTCTGTTTTCGATGAGATAAACAGATCTGTTTCCACCGAAAAACCATTCAGGGGATCGTTTGCAACAGTTTTGCACCATTTTCGAGTGAATTCCAGAACGTCAGATTTCTTCTGAAATTGTGACCGCGCGGCTTAGGGATTTTTCTGAAAAATGTTTCCGCAATTTCAGACGTCGAGGGCTAATTCTTTTTCCGATGAGAAAAACCCATCTGTTTCCACCGAAAACTCTTTCAGGGGATCGTTTGCAACAGTTTGGCACCATTTTTGAGTGAATTCCAGAACGTCAGATTTTTGCTAAAATTGTGACCGCGCGGCTTAGGGATTTTTTCAGAAAAAGTTGTTCAGACGTCGAGAGCTAATTCATGTTTCCGATGAGAAAAACCCATCTGTTTCCACCGAAAAACATTTCAGGGGATCCTTTGCAACAGTTTGGCACCATTTTTGAGTGAATTGCAGAACGTCCGATTTTTGCTGAAATTGTGACCGCGCGGCTTAGGGATTTTTTCAGAAAAAGTTGTTCAGACGTCGAGGGCTAAATCTGTTTCCGAAGAGAAAAACCCATCTGTTTCCACCGAAAAAACTTTAAGGGGATTGTTTGCAGCAGTTTGGCACCATTTTTGAGTGAATTCCAGAACGTCAGATTTTTGCTGAAATTGTGACCGCGCGGCTTAGGGATTTTTTCAGAAAAAGTTGTTCAGACGTCGAGGGCCAATTCTGTTTCCGATGAGAAAAACCCATCTGTTTCCACCGAAAAACCATTCAGGGGATTGTGTGCAACAGTTTGCAACCCTTTTTTAGTGAATTCCAGACCGTCAGATTTTTGCTGAAATTGTGACCGTGCGGCTTAGGGATTTTTTCAGAAAAATATTTTTCCGCAATTTCAGACGTCGAGGTCTAATTCTGTTTCCGATGAGAAATAACCATCTGTTTCCACCGAAAAACCTTTCAGGGGATTGTTTGCAACAGTTTGGCACCATTTTTGAGTGAATTCCAGAACGTCAGATTTTTGCTGAAATTGTGACCGCGCGGCTTAGGGATTTTTTCAGAAAATGTTGTCAGACGTCGAGGGCTAATTCTGTTTTTGATGAGAAAAACAGATCTGTTTCCACCAAAAAACCTTTCAGGGGATCGTTTGCAACAGTCTGGCACCATTTTTGAGCGAATTCCAGAACGTCAGATTTTTGCTGAAATTGTGACCGCGCGGCTTAGGGATTTTTTCAGAAAATGTTGTTCAGATGTCGAGGGCTAATTCTGTTTTTGATGAGAAAAACAGATCTGTTTCCACCGAAAAACCTTTCAGGGGATCGTTTGCAACAGTTTGGCACCATTTTGAGTGAATTGCAGAACGTCAGATTTTTGCTGAAATTGTGACCGCGCGGCTTAGGGATTTTTTCAGAAAAAGTTGTTCAGACGTCGAGGGCTAATTCTTTTTCCGATGAGAAAAACCCATCTGTTTCCACCGAAAAACCTTTCAGGGGATCGTTTGCAACAGTTTGGCACCATTTTAGAATGAATTCCAGAACGTCAGATTTTTGCTGAAATTGTGACCGCGCGGCTTAGGGATTTTTTCAGAAAAAGTTGTTCAGACGTCGAGGGCTAATTCTGTTTCCGATGAGAAAAACCCATCTGTTTCCACCAAAAAACTTTCAGGGGATTGTTTGCAACAGTTTGGCACCATTTTTGAGTGAATTGCAGAACGTCAGATTTTTGCTGAAATTGTGACCGCGCGGCTTAGGGATTTTTTCAGAAAAAGTTGTTCAGACGTCGAGGGCTAATTCTTTTTCCGATGAGAAAAACCCATCTGTTTCCACTGAAAAACTTTCAGGGATTGTTTGCAACAGTTTGGCTCCATTTTTTGAGTGAATACCAGAACGTCAGCTTTTTGCTGAAATTGTGACCGCGCGGCTTAGGGATTTTTTCAGAAAAAGTTGTTCAGACGTCGAGGGCTAATTCTGTTTCCGATGAGAAAAACCCATCTGTTTCCACCGAAAAACATTTCAGGGGATCCTTTGCAACAGTTTGGCATCATTTTTGAGTGAATTGCAGAACGTCAGATTTTTGCTGAAATTCTGACCGCGCGGCTTAGGGATTTTTTCAGAAAATGTTCAGACGTCGAGGGCTAATTCTGTTTTCGATGAGAAAAACCCATCTGTTTCCACCAAAAAACCTTTCAGGGGATCGTTTGCAACAGTTTGGCACCATTTTTGAGTGAATTCCATAACGTCAGATTTTTGCTGAAATTGTGACCGCGCAGCTTAGGGATTTTTTCAGAAAAAGTTGTTCAGACGTCGAGGGCTTATTCTTTTTCCGATGCATAAATCCCATCTGTTTCCTCCGAAAAACATTTCAGGGGATCGTTTGCAACAGTTTGGCACCATTTTTTGAGTGAATTGCAGAACGTCAGATTTTTGCTGAAATTGTGACCGCGCGGCTTAGGGATTTTTTCAGAAAAAGTTGTTCAGACGTCGAGGGCTAATTCTGTTTCCGATGAGAAAAACACAGCTGTTTCCACCGAAAAACCTTTCAGGGGATCGTTTGCAACAGTTTGGCACCATTTTTGAGTGAATTCCAGAACGTCAGATTTTTGCTGAAATTGTGACCGCGTGGCTTAGGGATTTTTTCAGAAAATGTTGTTAAGACGTCGAGGGCTAATTATTTTTCCGATGATAAAAACCCATCTGTTTCCACCGAAAAACCTTTCAGGGGATTGTGTGCAACTGTTTGGCACAATTTTTAGTGAATTCCAGAACGTCAGATTTTTGCTGAAATTGTGACCGCGCGGCTTAGGGATTTTTTCAGAAAATTTTGTTCAGACGTCGAGTGCGAATTCTGTTTCCATGAAAAAAACAGATCTGTTTCCACCGAAAAACCTTTCAGGGGATCGTTTGCAACAGTTTGGCACCATTTTTGAGTGAATTGCAGAACGTCAGATTTTTGCTGAAATTGTGACCGCGCGGCTTTGGGATTTTTTTAGAAAAAGTTGTTCAGACGTCGAGGGCTAATTCTGTTTCCGATGAGAAAAACCCATCTGTTTCCACCAAAAAACCTTTCAGGGGATCGTTTGCAACAGTTTGGCACCATTTTTGAGTGAATTCCAGAACGTCAGATTTTTGCTGAAATTGTGACCGCGCGGCTTAGGGATTTTTTCAGAAAAAGTTGATCAGACGTCAAGGGCTCATTCTGTTTCCAATGAGAAAAACCCATCTGTTTCCACCAAAAAAGCTTTCAGGGGATCGTTTGCAACAGTTTGGCACGATTTTTGAGTGAATTCCAAAACGTCAGATTTTTGCTGAAATTGTGACCGCGCGGCTTAGGAATTTTTTCAGAAAATGTTGTTCAGACGTCGAGGGCTAATTCTTTTCCGATGAGAAAACCCATCAGTTTCCACCGAAAAACCTTTCAGGGGATCGTTTGCAACAGTTTGGCACCATTTTTGAGTGAATTCCAGAACGTCAGATTTTTGCTGAAAATGTGACCGCGCGGCATAGGGATTTTTTTAAGAAAAAGTTGTTCAGACTTCGAGGGCTAATTCTGTTTTCGATAATAAAAACCCATCTGTTTTTCACCGAAAAACCTTTCAGGGGATTGTGTGCAACAGTTTGGCACCATTTTTGAGTGAATTCCAGAACGTCAGATTTTTGCTGAAATTGTGACCGCACTGCTTAGGGATTTCTTCAGAAAATTTTGTTCAGAGGTCGAGGGCTAATTCTGTTTTCCATGAGAAAAACATACCTGTTTCCACCAAAAAACCTTTCAGGGGATCGTTTGCAACAGTTTGGCACCCTTTTTTAGTGAATTCCAGAACGTCAGATTTTTGCTGAAATTGTGACCGCGCGGCTTAGGGATTTTTACAGAAAAAGTTGTTCAGACGTCGAGGTCTAATTCTTTTTATGATGAGAAAAACAGATCTGTTTCCAGAAAAAAAAAGTTTCAGGGGATCGTTTGCAACAGTTTGGCACCATTTTTGAGTGAATTCCAGAACGTCAGATTTTTGCTGAAATTGTGACCGCGCGACTTAGGGATTTTTTCAGAAAAAGTTGTTGAGACGTCGAGGGCTAATTCTTTTTCTGATGAGGAAAACCCATCTGTTTCCACCGAAAAACCTTTCAGGGGATCGTTTGCAACAGTTTGGCACCATTTTTGAGTGAATTGCAGAACGTCAGATTTTTGCTGAAATTGTGACCGCGCGGCTTAGGGATTTTTTCAGAAAAAGTTGTTCAGACGTCGAGGGCTAATTCTGTTTCCGATGAGAAAAACCCATCTGTTTCCACCGAAAAACCTTTCAGGGGATTGTTTGCAACAGTTTGGCACCATTTTTGAGTGAATTCCAGAACGTCAGATTTTTGCTGAAATTGTGACCGCGCGGCTTAGGGATTTGTTCAGAAAATGTTGTTCAGACGTCGAGGGCTAATTCTGTTTTCGATGAGAAAACAGATCTGTTTCCAGCGAATAACCTTTCAGGGGATCGTTTGCAACAGTTTGGCACCATTTTTGAGTGAATTCCAGAACGTCAGATTTTTGCTGAAATTGTGACCGCGCGGCTTAGGGATTTTTCAGAAAAAGTTGTTCAGACGTAGAGGGCTAATTCTGTTTCCGATGAGAAAAACCCATCTGTTTCCACCAAAAAACTTTCAGGGGATCATTTGCAACAGTTTGGCACCATTTTTGAGTGAATTCCAGAACGTCAGATTTTTGCTGAAATTGTGACCGTGCGGCTTAGGGTATTTTTTAGAAAAAGTTTTTTAGCCGTCGAGGGATAATTCTGTTGCCGATGAGAAAAACCCATCTGTTTCCACCGAAAAACCTTTCAGGGGATCGTTTGCAACAGTTTGGCACCATTTTTGAGTGAATTCCAAAACCTCAGATTTTTGCTGAAATTGTGACCGCCGGCTTAGGGATTTTTTCAGAAAAAGTTGTTCAGACGTAGAGAGCTAATTCTGTTTCTGATGAGAAAAACACACCAGTTTCGACCGAAAAACCTTTCAGGGGATCGTTTGGAACAGTTTGGCACCATTTTTAAGTGAATTCCAGAACGTCAGATTTTTGCTGAAATTGTGACCGCGCGGCTTAGGGATTTTTTTTCAGAATAAGTTGTTCAGACGTCGAGGGCTAATTCTGTTTCCGATGAGAAACCACATCTTTTTCCACTGAAACAGCTTACAGGAGATCGTTTGCAACAGTTTGGCACCATTTTTGAGTGAATTCCAGAACGTCAGATTTTTGCTGAAATTGTGACCGCGCGGCCTAGGGATTTTTTCAGAAAAAGTTGTTCAGACGTCGAGGGCTAATTCTGTTTCTGATGAGAAAAATCCATCTGTTTCCACCGAAAAAACTTTCAGGGGATCGTTTGCAACAGTTTGGCACCATTTTTGAGTGAATTCCAGAACGTCAGATTTTTGCTGAAATTGTGACCGCGCGGCTTAGGGATTTTTTCAGACAAAGTTGTTCAGACGTCGAGGGCTAATTCTGTTTCCGATGAGAAAAACCCATCTGTTTCCACCGAAAAACCTTTCAGGGGATCGTTTGCAACAGTTTGGCACCATTTTTGAGTGAATTCCAGAACGTCAGATTTTTGCTGAAATTGTGACAGCGCGGCTTAGGGATTTTTTCAGAAAAAGTTGTTCAGACGTCGAGGGCTAATTCTGTTTCCGATGAGAAAAACCCATCTGTTTCCACCGAAAAACCTTTCAGGGGATTGTTTGCAACAGTTTGGCACCATTTTTAAGTGAATTGCAGAACGTCAGATTTTTGCTGAAATTGTGACCGCGCGGCTTAGGGATTTTTTAAGAAAAAGTTGTTCAGACGTCGAGGGCTAATTATGTTTCCGATGAGAAAACCCATCTGTTTCCACCGAAAAACCTTTCAGGGGATCGTTTGCAACAGTTTGGCACCATTTTTGAGTGAATTCAAGAACGTCAGATTTTTGCTGAAATTGTGACCGCGCGGCTTAGGGATTTTTTCAGAAAATGTTGTTCAGACGTCGAGGGCTAATTCTGTTTCCGATGAGAAAAACCCAGCTGTTTCCACCGAAAAACCTTTCAGGGGATCGTTTGCAACAGTTTGGCACCATTTTTGAGTGAATTGCAGAACGTCAGATTTTTGCTGAAATTGTGACCGCGCAGCTTAGGGATTTTTTCAGAAAAAGTTGTTCAGACGTCGAGGGCTAATTCTGTTTCCGATGAGAAAAACCCATCTGTTTCCACCGAAAAACCTTTCAGGGATCGTTTCCAACAGTTTGGCACCATTTTTGATTGAATTCCAGAACGTCAGATTTTTGCTGAAATTGTGACCGCGCTGCTTAAGGATTTTTTCAGTAAAAGTTGTTCAGACGTCGAGGGCTAATTCTGTTTCCGATGAGAAAACACATCTGTTTCCACCGAAAAACCTTTCAGGGGATCGTTTGCAACAGTTTGGCACCATTTTTGAGTGAATTCCAGAACGTCAGATTTTTGCTGAAATTGTGACCGCGCGGCTAAGGATGTTTTTCAGAAAAAGTTGTTCAGACGTCGAGGGCTAATTCTGTTTCCGATGAGAAAAACACATCTGTTTCCACCGAAAAACCTTTCAGGGGATCGTTTGCAACAGTTTGGCACCATTTTTGAGTGAATTCCAGAACGTCAGATTTTTGCTGAAATTGTGACCGCGCGGCTTAGGGATTTTTTCAGAAAAAGTTGTTTAGACGTCGAGGGCTAATTCTTTTTCCGATGAGAAAAATCATCTGTTTCCACCGAAAAACCTTTCGGGGGATCGTTTGCAACAGTTTGGCACCATTTTTGAGTGAATTCCAGAACGTCAGATTTTTGCTGAAATTGTGACCGCGCGGCTTAGGGATTTTATCAGAAAAAGTTGTTCAGACGTCGAGGGCTAATTCTGTTTCCGATGAGAAAACCCCATCTTGTTCCACCGAAAAACCTTTCAGGGTATCGTTTGCAACAGTTTGGCTTCATTTTTGAGTGAATTGCAGAACGTCAGATTTTTGCTGAAATTGTGACCGCGCGGCTTAGGGATTTTTTCAGAAAAAGTTGTTTAGACGTCGAGGGCTAATTCTGTTTCCGATGAGAAAAATCATCTGTTTCCACCGAAAAACCTTTCAGGGGATCGTTTGCAACAGTTTGGCACCATTTTTGAGTGAATTCCAGAACGTCAGATTTTTGCTGAAATTGTGACCGCGCGGCTTAGGGATTTTTTCAGAAAAAGTTGTTCAGACGTCGAGGGCTAATTCTGTTTCCGATGAGAAAAACCCATCTGTTTCCACCGAAAAACCTTTCAGGGGATCGTTTGCAACAGTTTGGCACCATTTTTGAGTGAATTCCAGAACGTCAGATTTTTGCTGAAATTGTGACCGTGCGGCTTAGGGATTTTCAGAAAACGTTGTTCAGACGTCGAGGGCTAATTCTGTTTCCGATGAGAAAAACCCATCTGTTTCCACCGAAAAACCTTTCAGGGGATCGTTTGCAACAGTTTGGCACCATTTTTGAGTGAATTCCAGAACGTCAGATTTTGCTGAAATTGTGACCGCGCGGCTTAGGGATTTTTTCAGAAAAAGTTGTTCAGACGTCGAGGGCTAATTCTGTTTCCGATGAGAAAAACACATCTGTTTCCACCGAAAAACCTTTCAGGGGATCGTTTGCAACAGTTTGGCACCATTTTTGAGTGAATTCCAGAACGTCAGATTTTTGCTGAAATTGTGACCGTGCGGCTTAGGGATTTTTTCAGAAAAAGTTGTTCAGACGTCGAGGGCTAATTCTGTTTCCGATGAGAAAACCCATCTGTTTCCACCGAAAAACCTTTCAGGGGATCGTTTGCAACAGTTTGGCACCATTTTTGAGTGAATTCCAGAACGTCAGATTTTTGCTGAAATTGTGACCGCGCGGCTTAGGGATTTTTTCAGAAAAAGTTGTTCAGACGTCGAGGGCTAATTCTGTTTCCGATGAGAAAAACCCATCTGTTTCCACCGAAAAACCTTTCAGGGGATCGTTTGCAACAGTTTGGCACCATTTTTGAGTGAATTGCCAGAACGTCAGATTTTTGCTGAAATTGTGACCGCGCGGCTTAGGGATTTTTTCAGAAAAAGTTGTTCAGACGTCGAGGGCTAATTCTGTTTCCGATGAGAAAAACCCATCTGTTTCCACCGAAAAACCTTTCAGGGGATCGTTTGCAACAGTTTGGCACCATTTTTGAGTGAATTCCAGAACGTCAGATTTTTGCTGAAATTGTGACCGCGCGGCTTAGGGATTTTTTCAGAAAAGTTGTTCAGACGTCGAGGGCTAATTCTGTTTCCGATGAGAAAAACAGATCTGTTTCCACCCAAAAACCTTTCAGGGGATCGTTTGCAACAGTTTGGCACCATTTTTGAGTGAATTCCAGAACGTCAGATTTTTGCTGAAATTGTGACCGCGCGGCTTAGGGATTTTTTCAGAAAAAGTTGTTCAGACGTCGAGGGCTAATTCTGTTTCCGATGAGAAAAACCCATCTGTTTCCACCGAAAAACCTTTCAGGGGATCGTTTGCAACAGTTTGGCACCATTTTTGAGTGAATTCCAGAACGACAGATTTTTGCTGAAATTGTGACCGCGCGGCTTAGGGATTTTTCAGAAAAAGTTGTTCAGACGTCGAGGGCTAATTCTGTTTCCGATGAGAAAAACCCATCTGTTTCCACCTAAAAACCTTTCAGGGGATCGTTTGCAACAGTTTGGCACCATTTTTGAGTGAATTGCAGAACGTCAGATTTTTGCTGAAATTGTGACCGCGCGGCTTAGGGATTTTTTCAGAAAATGTTGTTCAGACGTCGAGGGCTAATTCTGTTTTCCGATGAGAAAAACCGATCTGTTTCCACCGAAAAACCTTTCAGGGGATCGTTTGCAACAGTTTGGCACCATTTTTGAGTGAATTCCAGAACGTCAGATTTTTGCTGAAATTGTGACCGCGCGGCTTAGGGATTTTTTCAGAAAAAGTTGCTCAGACGTCGAGGGCTAATTCTGTTTTCTATGAAAAAACCCATCTGTTTCCACCGAAAAACCTTTCAGGGGATCGTTTGCAACAGTTTGGCACCATTTTTGAGTGAATTGCAGAACGTCAGATTTTTGCTGAAATTGTGACCGCGCGGCTTAGGGATTTTTTCAGAAAAAGTTGTTCAGACGTCGAGGGCTAATTCTGTTTCCGATGAGAAAAACCCATCTGTTTCCACCGAAAAACCTTTCAGGGGATCGTTTGCAACAGTTTGGCACCATTTTTGAGTGAATTCCAGAACGTCAGATTTTTGCTGAAATTGTGACCGCGCGGCTTAGGGATTTTTTCAGAAAAAGTTGTTCAGACGTCGAGGGCTAATTCTGTTTCCGATGAGAAAAACCCATCTGTTTCCACCGAAAACCTTTCAGGGGATCGTTTGCAACAGTTTGGCACCATTTTTGAGTGAATTGCAGAACGTCAGATTTTGCTGAAATTGTGACCGCGCGGCTTAGGGATTTTTCAGAAAATGTTGTTCAGACGTCGAGGGCTAATTCTGTTTTCCGATGAGAAAAACCCATCTGTTTCCACCAAAAACCTTTCAGGGGATCGTTTGCAACAGTTTGGCACCATTTTTGATTTATTTGGAGGATGTCAGATTTTTGCTGAAATTGTGACCGCGCGGCTTTGGGATTTATTCAGAAAAAGTTGTTCAGACGTCGAGGGCTAATTCTGTTTCCGATGAGAGAAACCCATCTGTTTCCACCGAAAAACCTTTCAGGGGATCGTTTGCAACAGTTTGGCACCATTTTTGAGTGAATTCCAGAACGTCAGATTTTTGCTGAAATTGTGACCGCGCGGCTTAGGGATTTTTTCAGAAAAAGTTGTTCAGACGTCGAGGGCTAATTCTGTTTCCGATGAGAAAAACCCATCTGTTTCCACCGAAAAACCTTTCAGGGGATCGTTTGCAACAGTTTGGCACCATTTTTGAGTGAATTGCAGAACGTCAGATTTTTGCTGAAATTGTGACCGCGCGGCTTAGGGATTTTTTCAGAAAATGTTGTTCAGACGTCGAGGGCTAATTCTGTTTCCCATGAGAAAACCCATCTGTTTCCACTGAAAAACCTTTCAGGGGCTTGTTTGCAACAGTTTGGCACCATTTTTGAGTGAATTCCATAACGTCAGATTTTTGCTGAAATTGTGACCGCGCGGCTTAGGGAATTTTTCAGAAAATGTTGTTCAGACGTCGAGGGCTAATTCTGTTTCCGATGAGAAAAAACCTACTGTATCAACACACAAACCATTCAGCTGATCGTTAGCAACAGTTTGGCACCATTTTTGAGTGAATTCCAGAACGTCAGATTTTTGCTGAAATTGTGACCGCGCGGCTTAGGGATTTTTTCAGAAAAAGTTGTTCAGACGTCGAGGGCTAATTCTGTTTCCGATGAGAAAAACCCATCTGTTTCCACCGAAAAACCTTTCAGGGGATCGTTTGCAACAGTTTGGCACCATTTTTGAGTGAATTGCAGAACGTCAGATTTTTGCTGAAATTGTGACCGCGCGGCTTAGGGATTTTTTCAGAAAAAGTTGTTCAGACGTCGAGGGCTAATTCTGTTTCCGATGAGAAAAACCCATCTGTTTCCACTGAAAAACTTTCAGGGGATTGTTTGCAACAGTTTGGCACCATTTTTGAGTGAATTCCAGAACCTCAGATTTTTGCTGAAATTCTGACCGCGCGGCTTAGGGATTTTTCAGAAAAAGTTGTTCAGACGTCGAGGGCTAATTCTGTGTCCGATGAGAAAAACCCATCTGTTTCCACCGAAAAACCTTTCAGGGGATCGTTTGCAACAGTTTGGCACCATTTTTGAGTGAATTCCAGAACGTCAGATTTTTGCTGAAATTGTGACCGCGCGGCTTAGGGATTTTTTCAGAAAATGTTGTTCAGACGTCGAGGGCTAATTCTGTTTCCGATGAGAAAAACCCATCTGTTTCCACCGAAAAACCTTTCAGGGGATCGTTTGCAACAGTTTGGCACCATTTTTGAGTGAATTCCAGAACGTCAGATTTTTGCTGAAATTGTGACCGCGCGGCTTAGGGATTTTTTCAGAAAAAGTTGTTCAGACGTCGAGGGCTAATTCTGTTTCCGATGAGAAAAACCCATCTGTTTCCACCGAAAAACCTTTCAGGGGATCGTTTGCAACAGTTTGGCACCATTTTTGAGTGAATTGCAGAACGTCAGATTTTTGCTGAAATTGTGACCGCGCGGCTTAGGGATTTTTCTGAAAAAGTTGTTCAGACGTCGAGGGCTAATTCTGTTTCCGATGAGAAAAACCCATCTGTTCCCACCGAAAAACCTTTCAGGGGATCGTTTGCAACAGTTTGGCACCATTTTTGAGTGAATTCCAGAACGTCAGATTTTTGCTGAAATTGTGACCGCGCGGCTTAGGGATTTTTTCAGAAAATGTTGTTCAGACGTCGAGGGCTAATTCTGTTTTCCGATGAGATAAACAGATCTGTTTCCACCGAAAAACCTTTCAGGGGATCGTTTGCAACAGTTTGGCACCATTTTTGAGTGAATTGCAGAACGTCAGATTTTTGTTGAAATTGTGACCGCGCGGCTTAGGGATTTTTTCAGAAAAAGTTGTTCAGACGTCGAGGGCTAATTCTGTTTCCGAAGAGAAAAACCCATCTGTTTCCACTGAAAAAACTTTCAGGGGATTGTTTGCAACAGTTTGGCACCATTTTTGAGTGAATTCCAGAACGTCAGATTTTTGCTGAAATTGTGACCGCGCGGCTTAGGGATTTTTTCAGAAAAAGTTGTTCAGACGTCGAGGGCTAATTCTGTTTCCGATGAGAAAACCCATCTGTTTCCACCGAAAAACCTTTCAGGGGATCGTTTGCAACAGTTTGGCACCATTTTTGAGTGAATTCCAGAACGTCAGATTTTTGCTGAAATTGTGACCGCGCGGCTTAGGGATTTTTCAGAAAAAGTTGTTCATACGTCGAGGGCTAATTCTGTTTCCGATGAGAAAAACCCATCTGTTTCCACCGAAAAACCTTTCAGGGGATCGTTTGCAACAGTTTGGCACCATTTTTGAGTGAATTGCAGAACGTCAGATTTTTGCTGAAATTGTGACCGCGCGGCTTAGGGATTTTTCAGAAAAATTTGTACAGACGTCGAGGGCTAAGTCAGTTTCCTATGAGAAAACCCCATCTGCGACCACACAAAAACCTTTCAGGGGATCGTTTGCAACAGTTTGGCACCATTTTTGAGTGAATTTCAGAACGTCAGATTTTTGCTGAAATTGTGACCGCGCGGCTTAGGGATTTTTTCAGAAAAAGTTGTTCCGATGTTTTGGGCTAATTCTGTTCCCGATGAGAAAAACCCATCTGTTTCCACCGAAAAACCTTTCAGGGGATCGTTTGCAACAGTTTGGCACCATTTTTGAGTGAATTCCAGAACGTCAGATTTTTGCTGAAATTGTGACCGCGCGGCTTAGGGATTTTTTCAGAAAATGTTGTTCAGACGTCGAGGGCTAATTCTGTTTCCGATGAGAAAAACACATCTGTTTCCACCGAAAAACCTTTCAGGGGATCGTTTGCAACAGTTTGGCACCATTTTTGAGTGAATTCCAGAACGTCAGATTTTTGCTGAAATTGTGACCGCGCGGCTTAGGGATTTTTCAGAAAAAGTTGTTCAGACGTCGAGGGCTAATTCTGTTTCTGATGAGAAAAACCCATCTGTTTCCACCGAAAAACCTTTCAGGGGATCGTTTGCAACAGTTTGGCACCATTTTTGAGTGAATTGCAGAACGTCAGATTTTTGCTGAAATTGTGACCGCGCGGCTTAGGGATTTCTTCAGAAAATGTTGTTCAGACGTCGAGGGCTAATTCTGTTTTCCATGAGATAAACAGATCTGTTTCCACCGAAAAACCTTTCAGGGGATCGTTTGCAACAGTTTGGCACCATTTTTGAGTGAATTGCAGAACGTCAGATTTTTGCTGAAATTGTGACCGCGCGGCTTAGGGATTTTTTCAGAAAAAGTTGTTCAGACGTCGAGGGCTAATTCTGTTTTCGATGAGATAAACAGATCTGTTTCCACCAAAAAAACCTTTCAGGGAATCGTTGGCAACAGTTTGGCACCATTTTTGAGTGAATTCCAGAACGTCAGATTTCTGCTGAAATTGTGACCGCGCGGCTTAGGGATTTTTCAGAAAAATGTTCCGCAATTTCAGACGTCGAGGGCTAATTCTGTTTCCGATGAGAAAAACCCATCTGTTTCCACCGAAAAACCTTTCAGGGGATCGTTTGCAACAGTTTGGCACCATTTTTGAGTGAATTCCAGAACGTCAGATTTTTGCTGAAATTGTGACCGCGCGGCTTAGGGATTTTTTCAGAAAAAGTTGTTCAGACGTCGAGGGCTAATTCTGTTTCCGATAAGAAAAACCCATCTGTTTCCACCGAAAAACCTTTCAGGGGATCGTTTGCAACAGTTTGGCACCATTTTTGAGTGAATTTCAGAACGTCAGTTTTTTGCTGAAATTGTGACCGCGCGGCTTCAGGATTTTTCAGAAAAAGTTGTTCAGACGTCGAGGGCTAATTCTGTTTCCGATGAGAAATACACACGAGTTTCCACCGAAAAACCTTTCAGGTGATCGTTTGCAACAGTTTGGCACCATTTTTGAGTGAATTCCAGAACGTCAGATTTTTGCTGAAATTGTGACCGCGCGGCTTAGGGATTTCCTCAGAAAATGTTGTTCAGACGTCGAGGGCTAATTCTGTTTTCCATGAGAAAAACAGATCTGTTTCCACCAAAAAACCTTTCAGGGGATCGTTTGCAACAGTTTGGCACCATTTTTGAGTGAATTGCAGAACGTCAGATTTTTGCTGAAATTGTGACCGCGCGGCTTAGGGATTTTTTCAGAAAATGTTCAGACGTCGAGGGCTAATTCTGTTTTCGATGAGATAAACAGTTCTTTTTCCACCATAAAAACCTTTCAGGGAATCGTTGGCAACAGTTTGGCACCATTTTTGAGTGAATTGCAGAACGTCAGATTTTTGCTGAAATTGTGACCGCGCGGCTTAGGGATTTTTTCAGAAAAAGTTGTTCAGACGTCGAGGGCTAATTCTGTTTTCGATGAGAAAAACCCATCTGTTTTCACTGAAAAACCTTTCAGGGGATTGTTTGCAACAGTTTGGCACCATTTTTGAGTGAATTCCAGAACGTCAGATTTTTGCTGAAATTGTGACCGCGCGGCTTAGGGATTTTTTCAGAAAAAGTTGTTCAGACGTCGAGGGCTAATTCTGTTTCCGATGAGAAAACCCATTTGTTGCCACCGAAAAACCTTTCAGGGGATTGTTTGCAACAGTTTGGCACCATTTTTGAGTGAATTCCAGAACGTCAGATTTTTGCTGAAATTGTGACCGCGCGGCTTAGGGATTTTTTCAGAAAAAGTTGTTCAGACGTCGAGGGCTAATTCTGTTTTCGATGAGATAAACCAATCTGTTTCCACCGAAAAACCTTTCAGGGGAGTGTTTGCAACAGTTTGGCACCATTTTTGAGTGAATTCCAGAACGTCAAATTTTTGCTGAAATTGTGACCGCGCGGCTTAGGGATTTTTTCAGAAAAATGTATTCAGACGTCGAGTGCTAATTCTGTTTCCGATGAGAAAAACCCATCTGTTTCCACCGAAAAACCTTTCAGGGGATCGTTTGCAACAGTTTGGCACCATTTTTGAGTGAATTGCAGAACGTCAGATTTTTGCTGAAATTGTGACCGCGCGGCTTAGGGATTTTTTCAGAAAATGTTGTCCAGACGTCGAGGGCTAATTCTGTTTCCGATGAGAAAAACCCATCTGTTTCCACCGAAAAACCTTTCAGGGGATCGTTTGCAACAGTTTGGCACCATTTTTGAGTGAATTGCAGAACGTCAGATTTTTGCTGAAATTGTGACCGCGCGGCTTAGGGATTTTTTCAGAAAAAGTTGTTCAGACGTAGAGGGCTAATTCTGTTTCCGATGAGAAAAACCCATCTGTTTCCACCGAAAAACCTTTCAGGGGATCGTTTGCAACAGTTTGGCACCATTTTTGAGTGAATTCCAGAACGTCAGATTTTTGATGAAATTGTGACCGCGCGGCTTAGGGATTTTTACAGAAAATGTTGTTCAGACGTCGAGGGCTAATTCTGTTTTCGATGAGATAAACAGATCTGTTTCCACCAAAAAAACCTTTCAGGGGATCGTTTGCAACAGTTTGGCACCATTTTTGAGTGAATTCCAGAACGTCAGATTTTTGCTGAAATTGTGACCGCGCGGCTTAGGGATTTTTTCAGAAAAATGTTCCGATTTCAGACGTCGAGGGCTAATTCTGTTTCCGATGAGAAAAACCCATCTGTTTCCACCGAAAAACCTTTCAGGGGATCGTTTGCAACAGTTTGGCACCATTTTTGAGTGAATTGCAGAACGTCAGATTTTTGCTGAAATTGTGACCGCGCGGCTTAGGGATTTTTTCAGAAAAGTTGTTCAGACGTCGAGGGCTAATTCTGTTTCCAATGAGAAAAACCCATCTGTTTCCACCGAAAAACCTTTCAGGGGATCGTTTGCAACAGTTTGGCACCATTTTTGAGTGAATTGCAGAACGTCAGATTTTTGCTGAAATTGTGACCGCGCGGCTTAGGGATTTTTTCAGAAAATGTTGTTCAGACGTCGAGGGCTAATTCTGTTTCCGATGAGAAAAACCCATCTGTTTCCACCGAAAAACCTTTCAGGGGATCGTTTGCAACAGTTTGGCACCATTTTTGAGTGAATTGCAGAACGTCAGATTTTTGCTGAAATTGTGACCGCGCGGCTTAGGGATTTTTTCAGAAAAAGTTGTTCAGACGTCGAGGGCTAATTCTGTTTCCGATGAGAAAAACCCATCTGTTTCCAACGAAAAAATATAAGGGGATTGTTTGCAACAGTTTGGCACCATTTTTGAGTGAATTGCAGAACGTCAGATTTTTGCTGAAATTGTGACCGCGCGGCTTAGGGAGTTTTTCAGAAAAAGTTGTTCAGACGTCGAGGGCTAATTCTTTTTCCGATGAGAAAAACCCATCTGTTTCCACCGAAAAACATTTCAGGGGATCCTTTGCAACAGTTTGGCACCATTTTTGAGTGAATTGCAGAACGTCAGATTTTTGCTGAAATTGTGACCGCGCGGCTTAGGGATTTTTTCAGAAAAAGTTGTTCAGACGTCGAGGGCTAATTCTGTTTCCGATGAGAAAAACCCATCTGTTTCCACCGAAAAACCTTTCAGGGGATTGTTTGCAACAGTTTGGCACCATTTTTGAGTGAATTCCAGAACGTCAGATTTTTGCTGAAATTGTGACCGCGCGGCTTAGGGATTTTTTCAGAAAATTTTGTTCAGACGTCGAGGGCTAATTCTGTTTTCGATGAGATAAACAGATCTGTTTCCACCGAAAAACCTTTCAGGGGATCGTTTGCGACAGTTTGGCACCATTTTTGAGTGAATTCCAGAACGTCAGATTTTTGCTGAAATTGTGACCGCGCGGCTTAGGGATTTTTTCAGAAAAAGTTGTTCAGACGTCGAGGGCTAATTCTGTTTCCGATGAGAAAAACCCATCTGTTTCCACTGAAAAATCTTTCAGGGGATTGTTTGCAACAGTTTGGCACCATTTTTGAGTGAATACCAGAACGTCAGATTTTTGCTGAAATTGTGACCGCGCGGCTTAGGGATTTTTTCAGAAAAAGTTGTTCAGACGTCGAGGGCTAATTCTTTTACGATGAGAAAAACCCAACAGTTTCCACCGAAAAACATTTCAGGGGATCCTTTGCAACAGTTTGGCACCATTTTTGAGTGAATTGCAGAACGTCAGATTTTTGCTGAAATTGTGACCGCGCGGCTTAGGGATTTTTTCAGAAAATGTTGTCCAGACGTCGAGGGCTAATTCTGTTTCCGATGAGAAAAACCCATCTGTTTCCACCGAAAAACCTTTCAGGGGATCGTTTGCAACAGTTTGGCACCATTTTTGAGTGAATTGCAGAACGTCAGATTTTTGCTGAAATTGTGACCGCGCGGCTTAGGGATTTTTTCAGAAAAAGTTGTTCAGACGTCGAGGGCTAATTCTGTTTCCGATGAGAAAAACCCATCTGTTTCCACCGAAAAACCTTTCAGGGGATCGTTTGCAACAGTTTGGCACCATTTTTGAGTGAATTGCAGAACGTCAGATTTTTGCTGAAATTGTGACCGCGCGGCTTAGGGATTTTTTCAGAAAAAGTTGTTCAGACGTCGAGGGCTAATTCTGTTTCCGATGAGAAAAACCCATCTGTTTCCACCTAAAAGCTTTCAGGGGATTGTTTGCAACAGTTTGGCACCATTTTTGAGTGAATTCCAGAACGTCAGATTTTTGCTGAAATTGTGACCGCGCGGCTTAGGGATTTTTTCAGGAAAAGTTGTTCAGACGTCGAGGGCTAATTCTGTTTCCGATGAGAAAAACAGATCTGTTTCCACCGAAAAACCATTCAGGGGATCGTTTGCAACAGTTTGGCACCATTTTTTGAGTGAATTCCAGAACGTCAGATTTTTGCTGAAATTGTGACCGCGCGGCTTAGGGATTTTTTCAAAAAAAAATTGTTTCGCAATTTCAGACGTCGAGGGCTAATTCTGTTTCCGATGAGAAAAACCCATCTGTTTCCACCGAAAAACCTTTCAGGGGATCGTTTGCAACAGTTTGGCACCTTTTTTGAGTGAATTCCAGAACGTCAGATTTTTGCTGAAATTGTGACCGCGCGGCTTAGGGATTTTTCAGAAAATGTTCAGACGTCGAGGGCTAATTCTGTTTTCGATGCGATAAACAGATCTGTTTCCACCGAAAAACCTTTCAGGGGATCGTTTGCAACAGTTTGGCACCATTTTGAGTGAATTCCAGAACGTCAGATTTTTGCTGAAATTGTGACCGCGCGGCTTAGGGATTTTTCAGAAAAATGTTCCGATCTCAGACGTCGAGGGCTAATTCTGTTTCCGATGAGAAAAACCCATCTGTTTCCACCGAAAAACCTTTCAGGGGATCGTTTGCAACAGTTTGGCACCATTTTTGAGTGAATTACAGAACGTCAGATTTTTGCTGAAATTGTGACCGCGCGGCTTAGGGATTTTTTCAGAAAAAGTTGTTCAGACGTCGAGGGCTAATTCTGTTTCCGATGAGAAAAACCCATCTGTTTCCACCGAAAAACCTTTCAGGGGATTGTTTGCAACAGTTTGGCTCCATTTTTGAGTGAATACCAGAACGTCAGCTTTTTGCTGAAATTGTGACCGCGCGGCTTAGGGAGTTTTTCAGAAAGAGTTGTTCAGACGTCGAGGGCTAATTCTGTTTCCGATGAGAAAAACCCATCTGTTTCCACCGAAAAACCTTTCAGGGGATCGTTTGCAACAGTTTGGCACCATTTTTGAGTGAATTGCAGAACGTCAGATTTTTGCTGAAATTGTGACCGCGCGGCTTAGGGATTTTTTCAGAAAAAGTTGTTCAGACGTCGAGGGCTAATTCTGTTTCCGATGAGAAAAACCCATCTGTTTCCACCGAAAAACCTTTCAGGGGATTGTTTGCAACAGTTTGGCACCATTTTTGAGTGAATTCCAGAACGTCAGATTTTTGCTGAAATTGTGACCGCGCGGCTTAGGGATTTTTCAGAAAAAGTTGTTCAGACGTCGAGGGCTAATTCTGTTTTCGATGAGATAAACAGATCTGTTTCCACCGAAAAACCATTCAGGGGATCGTTTGCAACAGATTAGCACCATTTGCGAGAGAATTCGCGAACGTCAGATGTGTGCTGAAATTGTGACCGCGCGGCTTAGGGATTTTTTCAGAAAATATTTTCCGCAATTTCAGACGTCGAGGGCTAATTCTGTTTCCGATGAGAAAAACCCATGTGTTTCCACCGAAAAACCTTTCAGGGGATCGTTTGCAACAGTTTGGCACCATTTTTGAGTGAATTGCAGAACGTCAGATTTTTGCTGAAATTGTGACCGCGCGGCTTAGGGATTTCTTCAGAAAATGTTGTTCAGACGTCGAGGGCTAATTCTGTTTTCCATGAGAAAAACAGATCTGTTTCCACCCAAAAACCTTTCAGGGGATCGTTTACAACAGGTAGGGACCATGTGAGAGTGAATTGCAGAACGTCAGATTTTTGCTGAAATTGTGACCGCGCGGCGTAGGGATTTTTTCAGAAAATGTTCAGACGTCGAGGGCTAATTCTGTTTCCGATGAGATAAACAGATCTGTTTCCACCAAAAAAACCTTTCAGGGAATCGTTGGCAACAGTTTGGCACCATTTTTGAGTGAATTGCAGAACGTCAGATTTTTGCTGAAATTGTGACCGCGCGGCTTAGGGATTTTTTCAGAAAAAGTTGTTCAGACGTCGAGGGCTAATTCTGTTTCCGATGAGAAAAACCCATCTGTTTCCACCGAAAAACCTTTCAGGGGATTGTTTGCAACAGTTTGGCACCATTTTTGAGTGAATACCAGAACGTCAGATTTTTGCTGAAGTTGGCACCGCGCGGCTTACGGATTTTTCAGAAAAAGTTGTTCAGACGTCGAGGTCTAATTCTGTTTTCGATGAGAAAAACCCATCTGTTTCCACCGAAAAACCTTTCAGGGGATCGTTTGCAACAGTTTGGCACCATTTTTGAGTGAATTGCAGAACGTCAGATTTTTGCTGAAATTGTGACCGCGCGGCTTAGGGATTTTTTCAGAAAATGTTGTTCAGACGTCGAGGGCTAATTCTGTTTCCGATGAGAAAAACCCATCTGTTTCCACCGAAAAACCTTTCAGGGGATCGTTTGCAACAGTTTGGCACCATTTTTGAGTGAATTGCAGAACGTCAGATTTTTGCTGAAATTGTGACCGCGCGGCTTAGGGATTTTTTCAGAAAAAGTTGTTCAGACGTCGAGGGCTAATTCTGTTTCCGATGAGAAAAACCCATCTGTTTCCACTGAAAAACTTTCAGGGGATTGTTTGCAACAGTTTGGCTCCATTTTTGAGTGAATACCAGAACGTCAGCTTTTTGCTGAAATTGTGACCGCGCGGCTTAGGGAGTTTTTCAGAAAAAGTTGTTCAGACGTCGAGGGCTAATTCTTTTTCCGATGAGAAAAACCCATCTGTTTCCACCGAAAAACGTTTCAGGGGATCGTTTGCAACAGTTTGGCACCATTTTTGAGTGAATTGCAGAACGTCAGATTTTTGCTGAAATTGTGACCGCGCGGCTTAGGGATTTTTTCAGAAAAAGTTGTTCAGACGTCGAGGGCTAATTCTGTTTCCGATGAGAAAAACCCATCTGTTTCCACCGAAAAACCTTTCAGGGGATTGTTTGCAACAGTTTGGCACCATTTTTGAGTGAATTCCAGAACGTCAGATTTTTGCTGAAATTGTGACCGCGCGGCTTAGGGATTTTTTCAGAAAATGTTCAGACGTCGAGGGCTAATTCTGTTTTCGATGAGATAAACAGATCTGTTTCCACCGAAAAACCATTCAGGGGATCGTTTGCAACAGTTTTGCACCATATTTGATTGAATTCCAGAACGTCAGATTTTTGCTGAAATTGTGACCGCGCGGCTTAGGGATTTTTTCAGAAAAATGTTCTTTAGACGTCTAGGGCTAATTCTGTTTCCGATGAGAAAAATCCATCTGTTTCCACCGAAAAACCTTTCAGGGGATCGTTTGCAACAGTTTGGCACCATTTTTGAGTGAATTGCAGAACGTCAGATTTTTGCTGAAATTGTGACCGCGCGGCTTAGGGATTTTTTCAGAAAATGTTGTTCAGACGTCGAGGGCTAATTCTGTTTCCGATGAGAAAAACCCATCTGTTTCCACTGAAAAAACTTTCAGGGGATTGTTTGCAACAGTTTGGCACCATTTTTGAGTGAATTGCAGAACGTCAGATTTTTGCTGAAATTGTGACCGCGCGGCTTAGGGATTTTTCAGAAAAAGTTGTTCAGACGTCAAGGGCTAATTCTGTTTCCGATGAGAAAAACCCATCTGTTTCCACCGAAAAACCTTTCAGGGGATCGTTTGCAACAGTTTGGCACCATTTTTGAGTGAATTTCAGAACGTCAGATTTTTGCTGAAATTGTGACCGCGCGGCTTAGGGATTTTTTCAGAAAAAGTTGTTCAGACGTCGAGGGCTAATTCTGTTTCCGATGAGAAAAACCCATCTGTTTCCACCGAAAAACCTTTCAGGGGATTGTTTGCAACAGTTTGGCACCATTTTTGAGTGAATTCCAGAACGTCAGATTTTTGCTGAAATTGTGACCGCGCGGCTTAGGGATTTTTTCAGAAAATGTTCAGACGTCGAGGGCTAATTCTGTTTTCGATGAGATAAACAGATCTGTTTCCACCGAAAAACCATTCAGGGGATCGTTTGCAACAGTTTGGCACCATTTTTGAGTGAATTGCAGAACGTCAGATTTTTGCTGAAATTGTGACCGCGCGGCTTAGGGATTTTTTCAGAAAATGTTCAGACGTCGAGGGCTAATTCTGTTTTCGATGAGATAAACAGATCTGTTTCCACCAAAAAACCTTTCAGGGAATCGTTGGCAACAGTTTGGCACCATTTTTGAGTGAATTGCAGAACGTCAGATTTTTGCTGAAATTGTGACCGCGCGGCTTAGGGATTTTTTCAGAAAAAGTTGTTCAGACGTCGAGGGCTAATTCTGTTTCCGATGAGAAAACCCATCTGTTTCCACTGAAAAACTTTCCGGGGATTGTTTGCAACAGTTTGGCACCATTTTTGAGTGAATACCAGAACGTCAGATTTTTGCTGAAATTGTGACCGCGCGGCTTAGGGATTTTTTCAGAAAAAGTTGTTCAGACGTCGAGGGCTAATTCTGTTTCCGATGAGAAAAACCCATCTGTTTCCACCGAAAAACATTTCAGGGGATCGTTTGCAACAGTTTGGCACCATTTTTGAGTGAATTGCAGAACGTCAGATTTTTGCTGAAATTGTGACCGCGCGGCTTAGGGATTTTTTCAGAAAATGTTGTCCAGACGTCGAGGGCTAATTCTGTTTCCGATGAGAAAAACCCATCTGTTTCCACCGAAAAACCTTTCAGGGGATCGTTTGCAACAGTTTGGCACCATTTTTGAGTGAATTGCAGAACGTCAGATTTTTGCTGAAATTGTGACCGCACGGCTTAGGGATTTTTCAGAAAAAGTTGTTCAGACGTCGAGGGCTAATTCTGTTTCCGATGAGAAAAACCCATCTGTTTCCACTGAAAAACCTTTCAGGGGATAGTTTGCAACAGTTTGGCACCATTTTTGAGTGAATACCAGAACGTCAGATTTTTGCTGAAATTGTGACCGCGCGGCTTAGGGATTTTTCAGAAAAAGTTGTTCAGACGTCGAGGGCTAATTCTGTTTCTGATGAGAAAAACCCATCTGTTTCCACCGAAAAACCTTTCAGGGGATCGTTTGCAACAGTTTGGCACCATTTTTGAGTGAATTGCAGAACGTCAGATTTTTGCTGAAATTGTGACCGCGCGGCTTAGGGATTTTTTCAGAAAAAGTTGTTCAGACGTCGAGGGCTAATTCTGTTTCCGATGAGAAAAACCCATCTGTTTCCACCGAAAAACCTTTCAGGGGATCGTTTGCAACAGTTTGGCACCATTTTTGAGTGAATTGCAGAACGTCAGATTTTTGCTGAAATTGTGACCGCGCGGCTTAGGGATTTTTTCAGAAAAAGTTGTTCAGACGTCGAGGGCTAATTCTGTTTCCGATGAGAAAAACCCATCTGTTTCCACCGAAAAACCTTTCCGGGGATCGTTTGCAACAGTTTGGCACCATTTTTGAGTGAATTCCAGAACGTCAGATTTTTGCTGAAATTGTGACCGCGCGGCTTAGGGATTTTTTCAGAAAAAGTTGTTCAGACGTCGAGGGCTAATTATGTTTCCGATGAGAAAAATCCATCTGTTTCCACTGAAAAACCTTTCAGGGGGTTGTTTGCAACAGTTTGGCACCATTTTTGAGTGAATTCCAGAACGTCAGATTTTTGCTGAAATTGTGACCGCGCGGCTTAGGGATTTTTTCAGAAAAAGTTGTTCAGACGTCGAGGGCTAATTCTGTTTCCTATGAGAAAACCCATCTGTTTCCACCGAAAAACCTTTCAGGGGATCGTTTGCAACAGTTTGGCACCATTTTTGAGTGAATTGCAGAACGTCAGATTTTTGCTGAAATTGTGACCGCGCGGCTTAGGGATTTTTTCAGAAAATGTTGTTCAGACGTCGAGGGCTAATTCTGTTTCCGATGAGAAAAACCCATCTGTTTCCACCGAAAAACCTTTCAGGGGATCGTTTGCAACAGTTTGGCACCATTTTTGAGTGAATTGCAGAACGTCAGATTTTTGCTGAAATTGTGACCGCGCGGCTTAGGGATTTTTTCAGAAAAAGTTGTTCAGACGTCGAGGGCTAATTCTGTTTCCGATGAGAAAAACCCATCTGTTTCCACCGAAAAAGCTTTCAGGGGATTGTTTGCAACAGTTTGGCACCATTTTTGAGTGAATACCAGAACGTCAGATTTTTGCTGAAATTGTGACCGCGCGGCTTAGGGATATTTTCAGAAAAAGTTGTTCAGACGTCGAGGGCTAATTCTGTTTCCGATGAGAAAAACCCATCTGTTTCCACCGAAAAACCTTTCAGGGGATCCTTTGCAACAGTTTGGCACCATTTTTGAGTGAATTGCAGAACGTCAGATTTTTGCTGAAATTGTGACCGCGCGGCTTAGGGATTTTTTCAAAAAAGTTGTACAGACGTCGAGGGCTAATTCTGTTTCCGATGAGAAAAACCCATCTGTTTCCACCGAAAAACCTTTCAGGGGATTGTTTGCAACAGTTTGGCATCATTTTTGAGTGAATTCCAGAACGTCAGATTTTTGCTGAAATTGTGACCGCGCGGCTTAGGGATTTTTTCAGAAAAAGTTGTTCAGACGTCGAGGGCTAATTCTGTTTCCGATGAGATAAACAGATCTGTTTCCACCAAAAAACCTTTCAGGGGATCGTTTGCAACAGTTTGGCACCATTTTTGAGTGAATTCCAGAACGTCAGATTTTTGCTGAAATTGTGACCGCGCGGCTTAGGGATTTTTTCAGAAAAAGTTGTTCAGACGTCGAGGGCTAATTCTGTTTCCGATGAGAAAAACCCATCTGTTTCCACCGAAAAACCTTTCAGGGGATCGTTTGCAACAGTTTGGCACCATTTTTGAGTGAATTCCAGAACGTCAGATTTTTGCTGAAATTGTGACCGCGCGGCTTAGGGATTTTTTCAGAAAAAGTTGTTCAGACGTCGAGGGCTAATTATGTTTCCGATGAGAAAACCCATCTGTTTCCACCGAAAAACCTTTCAGGGGATCGTTTTCAAAAGTTTGGCACCATTTTTTAGTTAATTCCAGAACGTCAGATTTTTGCTGAAATTGTGACCGCGCGGCTTAGGGATTTTTCAGAAAATGTTGTTCAGACGTCGAGGGCTAATTCTGTTTCCGATGAGAAAAACCCATCTGTTTCCACCGAAAAACCTTTCAGGGGATCGTTTGCAACAGTTTGGCACCATTTTTGAGTGAATTCCAGAACGTCAGATTTTTGCTGAAATTGTGACCGCGCGGCTTAGGGATTTTTTCAGAAAAAGTTGTTCAGACGTCGAGGGCTAATTCTGTTTCCGATGAGAAAAACCCATCTGTTTCCACCGAAAAACCTTTCAGGGGATCGTTTGCAACAGTTTGGCACCATTTTTGAGTGAATTGCAGAACGTCAGATTTTTGCTGAAATTGTGACCGCGCGGCTTAGGGATTTTTCAGAAAAAGTTGTTCAGACGTCGAGGGCTAATTCTGTTTCCGATGAGAAAATCTCATCTGTTTCCACTGAAAAAACTTTCAGGGGATTGTTTGCAACAGTTTGGCACCATTTTTGAGTGAATACCAGAACGTCAGATTTTTGCTGAAATTGTGACCGCGCGGCTTAGGGATTTTTTCAGAAAAAGTTGTTCAGACGTCGAGGGCTAATTCTGTTTCCGATGAGAAAAACCCATCTGTTTCCACCGAAAAACATTTCAGGGGATCGTTTGCAACAGTTTGGCACCATTTTTGAGTGAATTGCAGAACGTCAGATTTTTGCTGAAATTGTGACCGCGCGGCTTAGGGATTTTTTCAGAAAAAGTTGTTCAGACGTCGAGGGCTAATTCTGTTTCCGATGAGAAAAACCCATCTGTTTCCACCGAAAAACCTTTCAGGGGATTGTTTGCAACAGTTTGGCACCATTTTTGAGTGAATTCCAGAACGTCAGATTTTTGCTGAAATTGTGACCGCGCGGCTTAGGGATTTTTCAGAAAAGTTGTTCAGACGTCGAGGGCTAATTCTGTTTTCGATGAGATAAACAGATCTGTTTCCACAGAAAAACCTTTCAGGGGATCGTTTGCAACAGTTTGGCACCATTTTTGAGTGAATTCCAGAACGAAAGATTTTTCATGAAATTGTGACCGCGCGGCTTAGGGATTTTTTCAGAAAAAGTTGTTCAGACGTCGAGGGCTAATTCTGTTTCCGATGAGAAAAACCCATCTGTTTCCACCGAAAAACCTTTCAGGGGATCGTTTGCAACAGTTTGGCACCATTTTTGAGTGAATTGCAGAACGTCAGATTTTTGCTGAAATTGTGACCGCGCGGCTTAGGGATTTCCTCAGAAAATGTTGTTCAGACGTCGAGGGCTAATTCTGTTTTCCATGAGAAAAACAGATCTGTTTCCATCAAAAAACCTTTCAGGGGATCGTTTGCAACAGTTTGGCACCATTTTTGAGTTAATTGCAGAACGTCAGATTTTTGCTGAAATTGTGACCGCGCGGCTTAGGGATGTTTTCAGAAAAAGTTGTTCAGACGTCGAGGGCTAATTCTGTTTTCGATGAGATAAACAGATCTGTTTCCACCAAAAAACCTTTCAGGGGATCGTTTGCAACAGTTTGGCACCATTTTTGAGTGAATTGCAGAACGTCAGATTTTTGCTGAAATTGTGACCGCGCGGCTTAGGGATTTTTTCAGAAAAAGTTGTTCAGACGTCGAGGGCTAATTCTGTTTCCGATGAGAAAAACACATTTGTTTCCACTGAAAAACCTTTCAGGGGATTGTTTGCAAGAGTTTGGCACCATTTTTGAGTGAATACCAGAACGTCAGATTTTTGCTGAAATTGTGACCGCGCGGCTTAGGGATTTTTCAGAAAAAGTTGTTCAGACGTCGAGGGCTAATTCTGTTTCCGATGAGAAAAACCCATCTGTTTCCACCGAAAAACCTTTCAGGGGATCGTTTGCAACAGTTTGGCACCATTTTTGAGTGAATTGCAGAACGTCAGATTTTTGCTGAAATTGTGACCGCGCGGCTTAGGGATTTTTCAGAATGTTCAGACGTCGAGGGCTAATTCTGTTTCCGATGAGAAAAACCCATCTGTTTCCACCGAAAAACCTTTCAGGGGATCGTTTGCAACAGTTTGGCACCATTTTTGAGTGAATTGCAGAACGTCAGATTTTTGCTGAAATTGTGACCGCGCGGCTTAGGGATTTTTTCAGAAAAAGTTGTTCAGACGTCGAGGGCTAATTCTGTTTCCGATGAGAAAAACCCATCTGTTTCCACCGAAAAACCTTTCAGGGGATTGTTTGCAACAGTTTGGCACCATTTTTGAGTGAATTCCAGAACGTCAGATTTTTTCTGAAATTGTGACCGCGCGTCTTAGGGAGTGTTTCAAAAAAGATGTTCAGACGGCTAGGGCTAATTCTGTTTTCGATGAGATAAACAGATCTGTTTCCACCGAAAAACCTTTCAGGGGATCGTTTGCAACAGTTTGGCACCATTTTTGAGTGAATTACAGAACGTCAGATTTTTGCTGAAATTGTGACCGCGCGGCTTAGGGATTTTTTCAGAAAAATGTCTTCAGACGTCGAGGGCTAATTCTGTTTCCGATGAGAAAAACCCATCTGTTTCCACCGAAAAACCTTTCTGGGGATCGTTTGCAACAGTTTGGCACCATTTTTGAGTGAATTGCAGAACGTCAGATTTTTGCTGAAATTGTGACCGCGCGGCTTAGGGATTTTTTCAGAAAATGTTGTTCAGACGTCGAGGGTTAATTCTGTTTTTGATGAGAAAAACAGATCTGTTTCCACCAAAAACCTTTCAGGGGATCGTTTGCAACAGTTTGGCACCATTTTTGTGTGTATTGCAGTACGTAAGATTTTTGCTGATATTGTGTCCGCGCGGCTTCGGGATTTTTTCTGATAATGTTCAGACGTCGAGGGCTAATTCTGTTTCCGATGAGATAAACAGATCTGTTTCCACCAAAAAACCTTTCAGGGAATCGTTGGCAACAGTTTGGCACCATTTTTGAGTGAATTGCAGAACGTCAGATTTTTGCTGAAATTGTGACCGCGCGGCTTAGGGATTTTTTCAGAAAAAGTTGTTCAGACGTCGAGGGCGAATTCTGTTTCCGATGAGAAAAACCCATCTGTTTCCACTGAAAAACCTTTCAGGGATTGTTTGCAACAGTTTGGCACCATTTTTGAGTGAATTCCAGAACGTCAGATTTTTGCTGAAATTGTGACCGCGCGGCTTAGGGATTTTTTCAGAAAAAGTTGTTCAGACGTCGAGGGCTAATTCTGTTTCCGATGAGAAAACCCATCTGTTTCCACCGAAAAACCTTTCAGGGGATCGTTTGCAACAGTTTGGCACCATTTTTGAGTGAATTGCAGAACGTCAGATTTTTGCTGAAATTGTGACCGCGCGGCTTAGGGATTTTTTCAGAAAATGTTGTTCAGACGTCGAGGGCTAATTCTGTTTCCGATGAGAAAAACCCATCTGTTTCCACCGAAAAACCTTTCAGGGGATCGTTTGCAACAGTTTGGCACCATTTTTGAGTGAATTGCAGAACGTCAGATTTTTGCTGAAATTGTGACCGCGCGGCTTAGGGATTTTTTCAGAAAAAGTTGTTCAGACGTCGAGGGCTAATTCTGTTTCCGATGAGAAAAACCCATCTGTTTCCACTGAAAAACCTTTCAGGGGATCGTTTGCAACAGTTTGGCACCATTTTTGAGTGAATACCAGAACGTCAGATTTTTGCTGAAATTGTGACCGCGCGGCTTAGGGAGTTTTTCAGAAAAAGTTGTTCAGACGTCGAGGGCTAATTCTGTTTCCGATGAGAAAAACCCATCTGTTTCCACCGAAAAACCTTTCAGGGGATCGTTTGCAACAGTTTGGCACCATTTTTGAGTGAATTGCAGAACGTCAGATTTTTGCTGAAATTGTGACCGCGCGGCTTAGGGATTTTTTCAGAAAAAGTTGTTCAGACGTCGAGGGCTAATTCTGTTTCCGATGAGAAAAACCCATCTGTTTCCACCGAAAAACCTTTCAGGGGATCGTTTGCAACAGTTTGGCACCATTTTTGAGTGAATTCCAGAACGTCAGATTTTTGCTGAAATTGTGACCGCGCGGCTTAGGGATTTTTTCAGAAAAGTTGTTCAGACGTCGAGAGCTAATTCTGTTTTCGATGAGATAAACAGATCTGTTTCCACCAAAAAAACCTTTCAGGGGATCGTTTGCAACAGTTTGGCACCATTTTTGAGTGAATTCCAGAACGTCAGATTTTTGCTGAAATTGTGACCGCGCGGCTTAGGGATTTTTTCAGAAAATGTTGTTCAGACGTCGAGGGCTAATTCTGTTTCCGATGAGAAAAACCCATCTGTTTCCACCGAAAAACCTTTCAGGGGATCGTTTGCAACAGTTTGGCACCATTTTTGAGTGAATTGCAGAACGTCAGATTTTTTGGTGAAATTTTGACCCCGCGGGTTTGGGATTTTTGAAAAAAAAGTTGTTCTGAAGTCGAGGGCTAATTCTGTTTCCGATGAGAAAAACCCATCTGTTTCCACCGAAAAACCTTTCAGGGGATCGTTTGCAACAGTTTGGCACCATTTTTGAGTGAATTGCAGAACGTCAGATTTTTGCTGAAATTGTGACCGCGCGGCTTAGGGATTTTTTCAGAAAAAGTTGTTCAGACGTCGAGGGCTAATTCTGTTTCCGATGAGAAAAACCCATCTGTTTCCACCGAAAAACCTTTCAGGGGATCGTTTGCAACAGTTTGGCACCATTTTTGAGTGAATTCCAGAACGTCAGATTTTTGCTGAAATTGTGACCGCGCGGCTTAGGGATTTTTTCAGAAAAAGTTGTTCAGACGTCGAGGGCTAATTCTGTTTCCGATGAGAAAAACCCATCTGTTTCCACCGAAAAACCTTTCAGGGGATCGTTTGCAACAGTTTGGCACCATTTTTGAGTGAATTCCAGAACGTCAGATTTTTGCTGAAATTGTGACCGCGCGGCTTAGGGATTTTTTCAGAAAAGTTGTTCAGACGTCGAGGGCTAATTCTGTTTTCGATGAGATAAACAGATCTGTTTCCACCGAAAAACCTTTCAGGGGATCGTTTGCAACAGTTTGGCACCATTTTTGAGTGAATTGCAGAACGTCAGATTTTTGCTGAAATTGTGACCGCGCGGCTTAGGGATTTTTTCAGAAAAAGTTGTTCAGACGTCGAGGGCTAATTCTGTTTCCGATGAGAAAAACCCATCTGTTTCCACCGAAAAACCTTTCAGGGGATCGTTTGCAACAGTTTGGCACCATTTTTGAGTGAATTGCAGAACGTCAGATTTTTGCTGAAATTGTGACCGCGCGGCTTAGGGATTTTTTCAGAAAATGTTGTTCAGACGTCGAGGGCTAATTCTGTTTCCGATGAGAAAAACCCATCTGTTTCCACCGAAAAACCTTTCAGGGGATCGTTTGCAACAGTTTGGCACCATTTTTGAGTGAATTGCAGAACGTCAGATTTTTGCTGAAATTGTGACCGCGCGGCTTAGGGATTTTTTCAGAAAAAGTTGTTCAGACGTCGAGGGCTAATTCTGTTTCCGATGAGAAAAACCCATCTGTTTCCACCGAAAAACCTTTCAGGGGATCGTTTGCAACAGTTTGGCACCATTTTTGAGTGAATTGCAGAACGTCAGATTTTTGCTGAAATTGTGACCGCGCGGCTTAGGGATTTTTTCAGAAAATGTTGTTCAGACGTCGAGGGCTAATTCTGTTTCCGATGAGAAAAACCCATCTGTTTCCACCGAAAAACCTTTCAGGGGATCGTTTGCAACAGTTTGGCACCATTTTTGAGTGAATTCCAGAACGTCAGATTTTTGCTGAAATTGTGACCGCGCGGCTTAGGGATTTTTTCAGAAAAGTTGTTCAGACGTCGAGGGCTAATTCTGTTTTCGATGAGATAAACAGATCTGTTTCCACCGAAAAACCTTTCAGGGGATCGTTTGCAACAGTTTGGCACCATTTTTGAGTGAATTCCAGAACGTCAGATTTTTGCTGAAATTGTGACCGCGCGGCTTAGGGATTTTTTCAGAAAATGTTGTTCAGACGTCGAGGGCTAATTCTGTTTCCGATGAGAAAAACCCATCTGTTTCCACCGAAAAACCTTTCAGGGGATCGTTTGCAACAGTTTGGCACCATTTTTGAGTGAATTGCAGAACGTCAGATTTTTGCTGAAATTGTGACCGCGCGGCTTAGGGATTTTTTCAGAAAAAGTTGTTCAGACGTCGAGGGCTAATTCTGTTTCCGATGAGAAAACCCATCTGTTTCCACTGAAAAACCTTTCAGGGATTGTTTGCAACAGTTTGGCACCATTTTTGAGTGAATACCAGAACGTCAGATTTTTGCTGAAATTGTGACCGCGCGGCTTAGGGATTTTTTCAGAAAAAGTTGTTCAGACGTCGAGGGCTAATTCTGTTTCCGATGAGAAAAACCCATCTGTTTCCACCGAAAAACATTTCAGGGGATCGTTTGCAACAGTTTGGCACCATTTTTGAGTGAATTGCAGAACGTCAGATTTTTGCTGAAATTGTGACCGCGCGGCTTAGGGATTTTTCTGAAAAAGTTGTTCAGACGTCGAGGGCTAATTCTGTTTCCGATGAGAAAAACCCATCTGTTTCCACCGAAAAACCTTTCGGGGGATCGTTTGCAACAGTTTGGCACCATTTTTGAGTGAATTTCAGAACGTCAGATTTTTGCTGAAATTGTGACCGCGCGGCTTAGGGATTTTTTCAGAAAAGTTGTTCAGACGTCGAGGGCTAATTCTGTTTTGGATGTGATAAACAGATCTGTTTCCACCGAAAAACCTTTCAGGGGATCGTTTGCAACAGTTTGGCACCATTTTTGAGTGAATTCCTGAACGTCAGATTTTTGCTGAAATTGTGACCGCGCGGCTTAGGGATTTTTTCAGAAAAATGTTTCCGATTTCAGACGTCGAGGGCTAATTCTGTTTCCGATGAGAAAAACCCATCTGTTTCCACCGAAAAACCTTTCAGGGGATCGTTTGCAACAGTTTGGCACCATTTTTGAGTGAATTGCAGAACGTCAGATTTTTGCTGAAATTGTGACCGCGCGGCTTAGGGATTTTTTCAGAAAAAGTTGTTCAGACGTCGAGGGCTAATTCTGTTTCCGATGAGAAAAACCCATCTGTTTCCACCGAAAAACCTTTCAGGGGATCGTTTGCAACAGTTTGGCACCATTTTTGAGTGAATTCCAGAACGTCAGATTTTTGCTGAAATTGTGACCGCGCGGCTTAGGGATTTTTTCAGAAAATGTTGTTCAGACGTCGAGGGCTAATTCTGTTTCCGATGAGAAAAACCCATCTGTTTCCACCGAAAAACCTTTCAGGGGATCGTTTGCAACAGTTTGGCACCATTTTTGAGTGAATTTCAGAACGTCAGATTTTTGCTGAAATTGTGACCGCGCGGCTTAGGGATTTTTTCAGAAAAAGTTGTTCAGACGTCGAGGGCTAATTCTGTTTCCGATGAGAAAAACCCATCTGTTTCCACCGAAAAACCTTTCAGGGGATCGTTTGCAACAGTTTGGCACCATTTTTGAGTGAATTCCAGAACGTCAGATTTTTGCTGAAATTGTGACCGCGCGGCTTAGGGATTTTTTCAGAAAAAGTTGTTCAGACGTCGAGGGCTAATTCTGTTTTCGATGAGATAAACAGATCTGTTTCCACCGAAAAACCTTTTAGGGGATCGTTTGCAACAGTTTGGCACCATTTTTGAGTGAATTCCAGAACGTCAGATTTTTGCTGAAATTGTGACCGCGCGGCTTAGGGATTTTTTCAGAAAATTTTTTCAGACGTCGAGGGCTAATTCTGTTTCCGATGAGAAAAACCCATCTGTTTCCACCGAAAAACCTTTCAGGGGATCGTTTGCAACAGTTTGGCACCATTTTTGAGTGAATTCCAGAACGTCAGATTTTTGCTGAAATTGTGACCGCGCGGCTTAGGGATTTTTTCAGAAAAAGTTGTTCAGACGTCGAGGGCTAATTCTGTTTCCGATGAGAAAAACCCATCTGTTTCCACCGAAAAACCTTTCAGGGGATCGTTTGCAACAGTTTGGCACCATTTTTGAGTGAATTGCAGAACGTCAGATTTTTTGGGAAATTGTGGCCGCGCGGCTTAGAGATTTTTCAGAAAAAGTTGTTCAGACGTCGAGGGCTAATTCTGTTTCCGATGAGAAAACCCATCTGTTTCCACAGAAAAACCTTTCAGGGGATTGTTTGCAACAGTTTGGCACCATATTTGAGTGAATACCAGAACGTCAGATTTTTGCTGAAATTGTGACCGCGCGGCTTAGGGAGTTTTTCTGAAAAGTTGTTCAGACGTCGAGGGCTAATTCTGTTTCCGATGAGAAAAACCCATCTGTTTCCACCGAAAAACATTTCAGGGGATCGTTTGCAACAGTTTGGCACCATTTTTGAGTGAATTGCAGAACGTCAGATTTTTGTTGAAATTGTGACCGCGCGGCTTAGGGATTTTTTCAGCAAATGTTGTTCAGACGTCAAGGGCTAATTCTGTTTTCGATGTGATAAACAGATCTGTTTCCACCAAAAAACCTTTCAGGGAATCGTTGGCAACAGTTTGGCACCATTTTCGAGTGAATTCCAGAACGTCAGATTTCTGCTGAAATTGTGACCGCGCGGCTTAGGGATTTTTTCAGAAAATTTTTTTTCCGCAATTTCAGACGTCGAGGGCTAATTCGGTTTCCGATAAGAGAAACCCATCTGTTTCCACCGAAAAACCTTTCAGGGGATCGTTTGCTACAGTTTGGCACCATTTTTGAGTGAACTCCAGAACGTCAGATTTTTGCTGAAATTGTGACCGCGCGGCTTAGGGATTTTTTCAGAAAAAGTTGTTCAGACGTCGAGGGCTAATTCTGTTTCCGATGAGAAAAACCCATCTGTTTCCACCGAAAAACCTTTCAGGGGATCGTTTGCAACAGTTTGGCACCATTTTTGAGTGAATTGCAGAACGTCAGATTTTTGCTGAAATTGTGACCGCGCGGCTTAGGGATTTTTTCAGAAAAAGTTGTTCAGACGTCGAGGGCTAATTCTGTTTCCGATGAGAAAAACCCATCTGTTTCCACTGAAAAACCTTTCAGGGGATTGTTTGCAACAGTTTGGCACCATTTTTGAGTGAATTCCAGAACGTCAGATTTTTGCTGAAATTGTGACCGCGCGGCTTAGGGATTTTTTCAGAAAAGTTGTTCAGACGTCGAGGGCTAATTCTGTTTCCAATGAGAAAAACCCATCTGTTTCCACCAAAAAACCTTTCAGGGGATCGTTTGCAACACTTTGGCACCATTTTTGAGTGAATTTCAGAACGTCAGATTTTTGCTGAATTTGTGACCGCGCGGCTTAGGGATTTTTTCAGAAAAAGTTGTTCAGACGTCGAGGGCTAATTCTGTTTCCGATGAGAAAAACCCATCTGTTTCCACCGAAAAACCTTTCAGGGGATCGTTTGCAACAGTTTGGCACCATTTTTGAGTGAATTGCAGAACGTCAGCTTTTTGCTGAAATTGTGACCGCGCGGCTTAGGGATTTTTCAGAAAAAGTTGTTCAGACGTCGAGGGCTAATTCTTTTTCCGATGAGAAAAACCCATCTGTTTCCACCGAAAAACCTTTCAGGGGATCGTTTGCAACAGTTTGGCACCATTTTTGAGTGAATTGCAGAACGTCAGATTTTTGCTGAAATTGTGACCGCGCGGCGTAGGGATTTTTCAGAAAAAGTTGTTCAGACGTCCAGGGTTAATTATGTTTCCGATTAGAAAAACCCATCTGTTTCCACCGAAAAACCTTTCAGGGGATCGTTTGCAACAGTTTTGCACCATTTTTGAGTGAATTGCAGAACGTCAGATTTTTGCTGAAATTGTGACCGCGCGGCTTAGGGATTTTTTCAGCAAAAGTTGTTCAGACGTCGAGGGCTAATTCTGTTTTCGATGAGATAAACAGATCTGTTTCCACCAAAAAACCTTTCAGGGAATCGTTGGCAACAGTTTGGCACCATTTTTGAGTGAATTCCAGAACGTCAGATTTCTGCTGAAATTGTGACCGCGCGGCTTAGGGATTTTTTCAGAAAAAGTTTTTCAGACGTCGAGAGCTAATTCGGTTTCCGATGAGAGAAACCCATCTGTTTCCACCGAAAAACCTTTCAGGGGATCGTTTGCAACAGTTTGGCACCATTTTTTGAGTGAACTCCAGAACGTCAGAGTTTTGCTGAAATTGTGACAGCGCGGCTTAGGGATTTATTTCAGAAAATGTTGTAGAGACGTCGAGGGCTAATTCTGTTTCCGATGAGAAAAACCCATCTGTTTCCACCGAAAAACCTTTCAGGGAATCGTTTGCAACAGTTTGGCACCATTTTTGAGTGAATTGCAGAACGTCAGATTTTTGCTGAAATTGTGACCGCGCGGCTTAGGGATTTTTTCAGAAAAGTTGTTCAGACGTCGAGGGCTAATTCTGTTTCCGATGAGAAAAACCCATCTGTTTCCACTGAAAAACCTTTCAGGGGATCGTTTGCAACAGTTTGGCACCATTTTTGAGTGAATTCCAGAACGTCAGATTTTTGCTGAAATTGTGACCGCGCGGCTTAGGGATTTTTTCAGAAAAAGTTGTTCAGACGTCGAGGGCTAATTCTGTTTCCGATGAGAAAAACCCATCTGTTTCCACCGAAAAACCTTTCAGGGGATCGTTTGCAACAGTTTGGCACCATTTTTGAGTGAATTGCAGAACGTCAGATTTTTGCTGAAATTGTGACCGCGCGGCTTAGGGATTTTTTCAGAAAAAGTTGTTCAGACGTCGAGGGCTAATTCTGTTTCCGATGAGAAAAACCCATCTGTTTCCACCGAAAAACCTTTCAGGGGATCGTTTGCAACAGTTTGGCACCATTTTTGAGTGAATTGCAGAACGTCAGATTTTTGCTGAAATTGTGACCGCGCGGCTTAGGGATTTTTCAGAAAAGTTGTTCAGACGTCGAGGGCTAATTCTGTTTCCGATGAGATAAACAGATCTGTTTCCACCGAAAAAACTTTCAGGGGATCGTTTGCAACAGTTTGGCACCATTTTTGAGTGAATTCCAGAACGTCAGATTTTTGCTGAAATTGTGACCGCGCGGCTTAGGGATTTTTCAGAAAAAGTTGTTCAGACGTCGAGGGCTAATTCTGTTTCCGATGAGAAAAACCAATCTGTTTCCACCGAAAAACCTTTCAGGGGATCGTTTGCAACAGTTTGGCACCATTTTTGAGTGAATTCCAGAACGTCAGATTTTTGCTGAAATTGTGACCGCGCGGCTTAGGGATTTTTTCAGAAAAAGTTGTTCAGACGTCGAGGGCTAATTCTGTTTCCGATGAGAAAAACCCATCTGTTTCCACCGAAAAACCTTTCAGGGGATCGTTTGCAACAGTTTGGCACCATTTTTGAGTGAATTGCAGAACGTCAGATTTTTGCTGAAATTGTGACCGCGCGGCTTAGGGATTTTTTCAGAAAAAGTTGTTCAGACGTCGAGGGCTAATTTTGTTTCCGATGAGAAAAACCCATCTGTTTCCACCGAAAAACCTTTCAGGGGATCGTTTGCAACATTTTGGCACCATTTTTGAGTGAATTGCAGAACGTCAGATTTTTGCTGAAATTGTGACCGCGCGGCTTAGGGATTTTTTCAGAAAAAGTTGTTCCCGATGAGAAAAACCCATCTGTTTCCACCGAAAAACCTTTCAGGGGATCGTTTGCAACAGTTTGGCACCATTTTTGAGTGAATTGCAGAACGTCAGATTTTTGCTGAAATTGTGACCGCGCGGCTTAGGGATTTTTTCAGAAAAAGTTGTTCAGACGTCGAGGGCTAATTCTGTTTCCGATGAGAAAAACCCATCTGTTTCCACCGAAAAACCTTTCAGGGGATCGTTTGCAACAGTTTGGCATCATTTTTGAGTGAATTGCAGAACGTCAGATTTTTGCTGAAATTGTGACCGCGCGGCTTAGGGATTTTTTCAGAAAATGTTCAGACGTCGAGGGCTAATTCTGTTTTCGATGAGATAAACAGATCTGTTTCCACCGAAAAACCATTCAGGGGATCGTTTGCAACAGTTTTGCACCATTTTCGAGTGAATTCCAGAACGTCAGATTTTTGCTGAAATTGTGACCGCGCGGCTTAGGGATTTTTTCAGAAAAATATTTTTCCGCAATTTCAGACGTCGAGGGCTAATTCTGTTTCCGATGAGAAAAACCCATCTGTTTCCACCGAAAAACCTTTCAGGGGATCGTTTGCAACAGTTTGGCACCATTTTTGAGTGAGTTCCAGAACGTCAGATTTTTGCTGAAATGGTGACCGCGCGGCTTAGGGATTTTTCAGAAAAAGTTGTTCAGACGTCGAGGGCTAATTCTGTTTCCGATGAGAAAAACCCATCTGTTTCCACCGAAAAACCTTTCAGGGGATCGTTTGCAACAGTTTGGCACCATTTTTGAGTGAATTCCAGAACGTCAGATTTTTGCTGAAATTGTGACCGCGCGGCTTAGAGATTTTTTCAGAAATGTTGTTCAGACGTCGAGGGCTAATTCTGTTTTCGATGAGATAAACAGATCTGTTTCCACCAAAAAAACCTTTCAGGGGATCGTTTGCAACAGTTTGGCACCATTTTTGAGTGAATTCCAGAACGTCAGATTTTTGCTGAAATTGTGACCGCGCGGCTTAGGGATTTTTTCAGAAAAAGTTGTTCAGACGTCGAGGGCTAATTCTGTTTCCGATGAGAGAAACCCATCTGTTTCCACCGAAAAACCTTTCAGGGGATCGTTTGCAACAGTTTGGCACCATTTTTGAGTGAATTCCAGAACGTCAGATTTTTGCTGAAATTGTGACCGCGCGGCTTAGGGATTTTTCAGAAAAAGTTGTTCAGACGTCGAGGGCTGATTCTGTTTCCGATGCGAAAAACCCATCTGTTTCCACCGAAAAACCTTTCAGGGGATCGTTTGCAACAGTTTGGCACCATTTTTGAGTGAATTCCAGAACGTCAGATTTTTGCTGAAATTGTGACCGCGCGGCTTAGGGATTTTTTCAGAAAAAGTTGTTCAGACGTCGAGGGCTAATTCTGTTTCCGATGAGAAAAACCCATCTGTTTCCACCGAAAAACCTTTCAGGGGATTGTTTGCAACAGTTTGGCACCATTTTTGAGTGAATTCCAGAACGTCAGATTTTTGCTGAAATTGTGACCGCGCGGCTTAGGGATTTTTTCAGAAAAAGTTGTTCAGACGTCGAGGGCTAATTCTGTTTCCGATGAGAAAACCCATCTGTTTCCACCGAAAAACCTTTCAGGTGATCGTTTGCAACAGTTTGGCACCATTTTTGAGTGAATTCCAGAACGTCAGATTTTTGCTGAAATTGTGACCGCGCGGCTTAGGGATTTTTTCAGAAAAGGTTGTTCAGACGTCGAGGGCTAATTCTGTTTCCGTTGAGAAAAACCCATCTGTTTCCACCGAAAAACCTTTCAGGGGATCGTTTGCAACAGTTTGGCACCATTTTTGAGTGAATTCCAGAACGTCAGATTTTTGCTGAAATTGTGACCGCGCGGCTTAGGGATTTTTTCAGAAAAAGTTGTTCAGACGTCGAGGGCTAATTCTGTTTCCGATGAGAAAAACCCATCTGTTTCCACCGAAAACCTTTCAGGGATCGTTTGCAACAGTTTGGCACCATTTTTGAGTGAATTGCAGAACGTCAGATTTTTGCTGAAATTGTGACCGCGCGGCTTAGGGATTTTTCTGAAAATGTTGTTCAGACGTCGAGGGCTAATTCTGTTTCCGATGAGAAAAACCCGTCTGTTTCCACCGAAAACCTTTCAGGGGATAGTTTGCAACAGTTTGGCACCATTTTTGAGTGAATTGCAGAACGTCAGATTTCTGCTGAAATTGTGACCGCGCGGCTTAGGGATATATTCAGAAAATGTTGTTCAGACTTCGAGGGCTAATACAGTTTCCGATGAGAAAAACCGATCTGCTTCCACCGAAAAACCTTTCAGGGGATCGTTTGCAACAGTTTGGCACCATTTTAGAGTGAATTCCAGAACGTCAGATTTTTGCTGAACTTCTGACCGCGCGGCTTAGGGATTTTTTCAGAAAAAGTTGTTCAGACGTCGAGGGCTAATTCTGTTTCTGATGAGAAAAACAGATCTGTTTCCACCGAAAAACCTTTCAGGGGATCGTTTGCAACAGTTTGGCACCATTTTTGAGTGAATTCCAGAACGTCAGATTTTTGCTGAAATTGTGACCGCGCGGCTTAGGGATTTTTTCAGAAAAAGTTGTTCAGACGTCGAGGGCTAATTCTGTTTCCGATGAGAAAAACCCATCTGTTTCCACCGAAAAACCTTTCAGGGGATTGTTTGCAACAGTTTGGCACCATTTTTGAGTGAATTGCAGAACGTCAGATTTTTGCTGAAATTGTGACCGCGCGGCTTAGGGATTTTTTCAGAAAAAGTTGTTCAGACGTCGAGGGCTAATTCTGTTTCCGATGAGAAAAACACATCTGTTTCCACCGAAAAACCTTTCAGGGGATCGTTTGCAACAGTTTGGCACCATTTTTGAGTGAATTCCAGAACGTCAGATTTTTGCTGAAATTGTGACCGCGCGGCTTAGGGATTTTTTCAGAAAAAGTTGTTCAGACGTCGAGGGCTAATTCTTTTTCCGATGAGAAAAACCCATCTGTTTCCACCGAAAAACCTTTCAGGTGATCGTTTGCAACAGTTTGGCACCATTTTTGAGTGAATTCCAGAACGTCAGATTTTTGCTGAAATTGTGACCGCGCGGCTTAGGGATTTTTTCAGAAAAAGTTGTTCAGACGTCGAGGGCTAATTCTGTTTCCGATGAGAAAAACCCCTCTTTTTCCCACACAAAACCTTTCAGGGGATTGTTTGCAACAGTTTGGCACCATTTTTGAGTGAATTCCAGAACGTCAGATTTTTGCTGAAATTGTGACCGCGCGGCTTAGGGATTTTTAAGAACAAGTTGTTCAGACGTCGAGAGCTAATTCTGTTTCCGATCAGAAAAACGCATCTGTTTCCACCGAAAAACCTTTCAGGGGATTGTTTGCAACAGTTTGGCACCATTTTTGAGTGAATTCCAGAACGTCAGATTTTGGCTGAAATTGTGACCGCGCGGCTTAGGGATTTTTTCAGAAAAAGTTGTTCAGACGTCGAGGGCTAATTCTGTTTCCGATGAGAAAAACAAACCAGTTTCCACCAAAAAACGTTTCAGGTGATCGTTTGCAACAGTTTGGCACCATTTTCGAGTGAATTCCAGAACGTCAGATTTTTGCTGAAATTGTGACCGCGCGGCTTAGGGATTTTTTCAGAAAAAGTTGTTCAGACGTCGAGGGATAATTCTGTTTCCGATGAGAAAAAACCCATCTTTTTCCACCGAAAACCTTTCAGGGGATTATTTGCAACAGGTTGGCACCATTTTTGAGTGAATTCCAGAACGTCAGATTTTCGCTGAAATTGTGACCGCGCGGCTTAGGGATTTTTTCAGAAAAAGTTCTTCAGACGTCGAGGGCTAATTCTGTTTCCGATGAGAAAAAACCCATCTGTTTCCACCGAAAACCTTTCAGGGGAGTGTTTGCAACAGTTTGGCACCATTTTTGAGTGAATTGCAGAATGTCAGATTTTTGCTGAAATTGTGACTGCGCGGCTTAGGGATTTTTTCAGAAAAAGTTGTTCAGACGTCGAGGGCTAATTCTTTTTCCGATGAGAAAAACCCATCTGTTTCCACCGAAAAACCTTTCAGGGCATCGTTTGCAACAGTTTGGCACCATTTTTGAGTGTATTGCAGAACGTCAGATTTTTGCTGAAATTGTGACAGCGCGGCTTAGGGATTTTTTCAGAAAATGTTGTCAGACGTCGAGGGCTAATTCTGTTTTCGATGAGAAAAACAGATCTGTTTCCACCAAAAAAACTTTCAGGGGATCGTGTGCAACAGTTTGGCACCATTTTTGAGTGAATTCCAGAACGTCAGATTTTTGCTGAAATTGTGACCGCGCGGCTTAGGGAATTTTACCGACTCACTTGTTCTGACGTAGAGGGCTAAGTCAGTTTCCGATGAGAAACAGCTATCTGTTTCCACCGAAAAAACTTTCAGGGGATCGTGTGGAACAGTTTGGCACCATTTTTGAGTGAATTCCAGATCGTCAGATTTTTGCTGAAATTGTGACAGCGCGGCTTAGGGATTTTTTCAGAAAAAGTTTTCCAGACGTCGAGGGCGAATTCTGTCTCCGATGAGAAAAACAAACCAGTTTCCACCGAGAAAGCTTTCAGGTGATCGTTTGCAACAGTTTGGCACCATTTTTGAGTGAATTCCAGAACGTCAGATTTTTGCTGAAATTGTGACCGCCCGGCTTAGGGATTTCTTCAGAAAAATATTTTTCCACAATTTCAGACGTTGAGGGCTAATTCTTTTTCCGATGAGAAAAACCCATCTGTTTCCACCGAAAAACCTTTCAGGGGATTGTTTGCAACAGTTTGGCACCATTTTTGAGTGAATTGCAGAACGTCAGATTTTTGCTGAAATTGTGACCGCGCGGCTTAGGGATTTTTCAGAAAAAGTTGTTCAGACGTCGAGGGCTAATTCTGTTTCCGATGAGAAAAACCCATCTGTTTCCACCGAAAAACCTTTCAGGGGATCGTTTGCAACAGTTTGGAACCACTTTTGAGTGAATTGCAGAACGTCAGTTTTTTGCTGAAATTGTGACCGCGCGGCTTATGGATTTTTTCAGAAAAAGTTGTTCAGACGTCGAGGGCGAATTCTGTTTCCGATGAGAAAAACAAACATTTTCCACCGAAAAACCTTTCAGGGGATCGTTTGCAACAGTTTGGCACCATTTTTGAGTGAATTCCAGAACGTCAGATTTTTTCTGAAATTGTGACCGAGCGGCTTAGGGATTTCTTCAGACAATGTTGTTCAGACGTCGAGGGCGAATTCTGTTTTCCATGAGAAAAACAGATCTGTTTCCACCGAAAAACTTTTCAGGGTATCGTTTGCAACAGTTTGGCACCCTTTTTGAGTGAATTCCAGAACGTCAGATTATTGCTGAAATTGTGACCGCGCGGCTTAGGGATTTTTTTCAGAAAATGTTGTTCAGACGTCGAGGGCTAATTCTTTTTTCCGATGAGAAAAACCCATCTGTTTCCACCGAAAAACTTTTCAGGGGTTCCTTTGCAACAGTTTGGCACCATTTTTGAGTGAATTCCAGATCGTCAGATTTTTGCTGAAATTGTGACCGCGCGGCTTAGGGATTTTTTCAGAAAATGTTGTCCAGACGTCGAGGGCTAATTCTGTTTCCGATGAGAAAAACCCATCTGTTTCCACCGAAAAACCTTTCAGGGGATCGTTTGCAACAGTTTGGCACCATTTTGGAGTGAATTGCAGAACGTCAGATTATTGCTGAAATTGTGACCGCGCGGCTTAGGGATTTTTTCAGAAAATGTTCAGACGTCGAGGGCTAATTCTGTTTTCGATGAGATGAACAGATCTGTTTCCACCAAAAACCTTTCAGGGAATCGTTTGCAACAGTTTGGCACCATTTTTGAGTGAATTCCAGAACGTCAGATTTTTGCTGAAATTGTGACCGCGCGGCTTAGGGATTTTTTCAGAAAAAGTTGTTCAGACGTCGAGGGCGAATTCTGTTTCCGATGAGAAAAACACACCAGTTTCCACCGAAAAACCTTTCAGGGGATCGTTTGCAACAGTTTGGCACCATTTTTGAGTGAATTGCAGAACGTCAGATTTTTGCTGAAATTGTGACCGCGCGGCTTAGGGATTTTTTCAGAAAAAGTTGTTCAGACGTCGAGGGCTAATTCTTTTTCCGATGAGAATAACCCATCTGTTTCCACCGAAAAACATTTCAGGGGGTCCTTTGCAACAGTTTGGCACCATTTTTGAGTTAATTGCAGAACGTCAGATTTTTGCTGAAATTGTGACCGCGCGGCTTAGGGATTTTTTCAGAAAAAGTTGTTCAGACGTCGAGGCCTAATTCTGTTTCCGAAGAGAAAACCCATCTGTTTCCACCGAAAAACTCTAAGGGATTGTTTGCAACAGTTTGGCACCATTTTTGAGTGAATTGCAGAACGTCAGATTTTTGCTGAAATTGTGACCGCGCGGCTTAGGGATTTTTTCAGAAAAAGTTGTTCAGACGTCGAGGGCTAATTCTGTTTTCGATGAGATAAACAGATCTGTTTCCACCAAAAAACCTTTCAGGGAATCGTTGGGAACAGTTTGGCACCATTTTTGAGTGAATTCCAGAATGTCAGATTTTTGCTGAAATTGTGACCGCGCGGCTTAGGGATTTTTTCAGAAAATTTTTTTTCCGCAATTTCAGACGTCGAGGGCTTATTCGGTTTCCGATGAGAGAAACCCATCTGTTTCCACCGAAAAACCTTTCAGGGGATCGTTTGCTACAGTTTGGCACCATTTTTGAGTGAACTCCAGAACGTCAGATTTTTGCTGAAATTGTGACCGCGCGGCTTAGGGATTTTTTCAGAAAAAGTTGTTCAGACGTCGAGGGCTAATTCTGTTTCCGATGAGAAAAACCCATCTGTTTCCACCGAAAAACCTTTCAGGGGATCGTTTGCAACAGTTTGGCACCATTTTTGAGTGAATTGCAGAACGTCAGATTTTTGCTGAAATTGTGACCGCGCGGCTTAGGGATTTTTTCAGAAAAAGTTGTTCAGACGTCGAGGGCTAATTCTGTTTCCGATGAGAAAAACCCATCTGTTTCCACCGAAAAACCTTTCAGGGGATCGTTTGCAACAGTTTGGCACCATTTCTGAGTGAATTGCAGAACGTCAGATTTTTGCTGAAATTGTGACCGCGCGGGTTCGGGATTTTTTCAGAAAAAGTTGTTCAGACGTCGAGGCCTAATTCTGTTTCCGAAGAGAAAAACCCATCTGTTTCCACCAAAAAACCTTTCAGACGTCGAGGGCTAATTCTTTTTCCGATGAGAAAAACCCAGCTGTTTCCACCGAAAAACATTTCAGGCGATCCTTTGCAACAGTTTGGCACCAGTTTTGAGTGAATTGCAGAACCTCAGATTTTTGCTGAATTTGTGACCGCGCGGCTTAGGGATTTTTTCAGGAAAAGTTGTTCAGACGTCGAGGGCTAATTCTGTTTCCGATGAGAAAAACCCATCTGTTTCCACCGAAAAACCTTTCAGGGGATCGTTTGCAACAGTTTGGCACCATTTTTGAGTGAATTCCAGAACGTCAGATTTTTGCTGAAATTGTGACCGCGCGGCTTAGGGATTTTTCAGAAAATGTTGTCCAGACGTCGAGGGCTAATTCTGTTTCCGATGAGAAAAACCCATCTGTTTCCACCGAAAACCTTCCAGGGGATCGTTTGCAACAGTTTGGCACCATTTTGGAGTGAATTGCAGAACGTCAGATTATTGCTGAAATTGTGACCGCGCGGCTTAGGGATTTTTTCAGAAAATGTTGTTCAGACGTCGAGGGCTAATTCTGTTTTTGATGAGAAAAACAGATCTGTTTCCACCCAAAAACCTTTCAGGGGATCGTTTGCAACAGTTTGGCACCATTTTTGAGTGAATTCCAGAACGTCAGATTTTTGCTGAAATTGTGACCGCGCGGCTTAGGGATTTTTTCAGGAAAAGTTGTTCAGAGGTCGAGGGCGAATTCTGTTTCCGATGAGAAAAAAGAACCAGTTTCCACCGAAAAACCATTCAGGGGATCGTTTGCAACAGTTTGGCACCATTTTTGAGTGAATTCCAGAACGTCAGATTTTTGCTGAAATTGTGACCGCGCGGCTTAGGGATGTTTTCAGAAAAATATTTTTCCACAATTTCAGACGTCGAGGGCTAATTCGGTTTCCGATGAGAAAAACCCATCTGTTTCCACCGAAAAACCTTTCAGGGGATCGTTTGCTACAGTTTGGCACCATTTTTGAGTGAACTCCAGAACGTCAGATTTTTGCTGAAATTGTGACCGCGCGGCTTAGGGATTTTTTCAGAAAAAGTTGTTCAGACGTCGAGGGCTAATTCTGTTTCCGATGAGAAAAACCCATCTGTTTCCACCGAAAAACCTTTCAGGGGATCGTTTGCAACAGTTTGGCACCATTTTTGAGTGAATTGCAGAACGTCAGATTTTTGCTGAAATTGTGACCGCGCGGCTTAGGGATTTTTTCAGAAAAAGTTGTTCAGACGTCGAGGGCTAATTCTGTTTCCGATGAGAAAAACCCATCTGTTTCCACTGAAAAACCTTTCAGGGGATTGTTTGCAACAGTTTGGCACCATTTTTGAGTGAATACCATAACTTCAGATTTTTGCTTAAATTGTGACCGCGCGGCTTAGGGATTTTGTCAGAAAAAGTTGTTCAGACGTCGAGGGCTAATTCTGTTTCCGATGAGAAAAACCCAGCTGTTTCCACCGAAAAACCTTTCAGGGGATCGTTTGCAACAGTTTGGCACCATTTTTGAGTGAATTCCAGAACGTCAGATTTTTGCTGAAATTGTGACCGCGCGGCTTAGGGATTTTTTCAGAAAATGTTGTCCAGACGTCGAGGGCTAATTCTGTTTCCGATGAGAAAAACCCATCTGTTTCCACCGAAAAACCTTTCAGGGGATCGTTTGCAACAGTTTGGCACCATTTTTGAGTGAATTGCAGAACGTCAGATTATTGCTGAAATTGTGACCGCGCGGCTTAGGGATTTTTCAGAAAAAGTTGTTCAGACGTCGAGGGCTAATTCTGTTTCTGATGAGAAAAACCCATCTGTTTCCACTGAAAAAACTTTCAGTGGATTGTTTGCAACAGTTTGGCACCATTTTTGAGTGAATACCAGAACGTCAGATTTTTGCTGAAATTGTGACCGCGCGGCTTAGGGAGTTTTCAGAAAAAGTTGTTCAGACGTCGAGGGCTAATTCTTTTTCCGATGACAAAACCCATCTGTTTCCACCGAAAAACATTTCAGGGGATCCTTTACAACAGTTTGGCACCATTATTGAGTGAATTGCAGAACGTCAGATTTTTGCTGAAATTGTGACCGCGCGGCTTAGGGATTTTTTCAGAAAAAGTTGTTCAGACGTCGAGGCCTAATTCTGTTTCCGAAGAGAAAAACACATCTGTTTCCACGAAAAAACCTTTCAGACGTCGAGGGCTAATTCTGTTTCCGATGAGAAAAACCCATCTGTTTCCACCGAAAAACCTTTCAGGGGATCGTTTGCAACAGTTTGGCACCATTTTTGAGTGAATTGCAGAACGTCAGATTTTTGCTGAAATTGTGACCACGCGGCTTAGGAATTTTTTCAGAAAAAGTTGTTCAGACGTCGAGAGCTAATTCTGTTTCCGATGAGAAAAACCCATCTGTTTCCACTGAAAAAACTTTCAGCGGATTGTTTGCAACAGTTTGGCACCATTTTTGAGTGAATACCAGAACGTCAGATTTTTGCTGAAATTGTGACCGCGCGGCTTAGGGATTTTTTCAGAAAAAGTTGTTCAGACGTCGAGGGCTAATTCTTTTTCCGATGAGAAAAACCCATCTGTTTCCACCGAAAAACATTTCAGGGGATCCTTTGCAACAGTTTGGCACCATTTTTGAGTGAATTCCAGAACGTCAGATTTTTGCTGAAATTGTGACCGCGCGGCTTAGGGATTTTTTCAGAAAAATTTGTTCCGCATTTCAGACGTCGAGAGCTAATTCTGTTTCCGATGATAGAAACCCATCTGTTTCCACCGAAAAACCTTTCAGGGGATCGTTTGCTACAGTTTGGCACCATTTTTGAGTGAATACCAGAACGTCAGATTTTTGCTGAAATTGTGACCGCGCGGCTTAGGGATTTTTTCAGAAAAAGTTGTTCAGACGTCGAGGGCTAATTCTTTTTCCGATGAGAAAAACCCATCTGTTTCCACCGAAAAACATTTCAGGGGATCCTTTGCAACAGTTTGGCACCATTTTTGAGTGAATTCCAGAACGTCAGATTTTTGCTGAAATTGTGACCGCGCGGCTTAGGGATTTTTTCAGAAAATTTTTTTTTCCGCAATTTCAGACGTCGATAGCTAATTCGTTTTCCGATGATATAAACCCATCTGTTTCCACCGAAAAACCTTTCAGGGGATCGTTTGCTACAGTTTGGCACCATTTTTGAGTGAACTCCAGAACGTCAGATTTTTGCTGAAATTGTGACCGCGCGGCTTAGGGATTTTTTCAGAAAAAGTTGTTCAGACGTCGAGGGCTAATTCTGTTTCCGATAAGAAAAACCCATCTGTTTCCCCCGAAAAGCCTTTCAGGGGATCGTATGCAACAGTTTGGCACCATTTTTGAGTGAATTGCAGAACGTCAGATTTTTGCTGAAATTGTGACCGCGCGGCTTAGGGATTTTTTCAGAAAAAGTTGTTCAGACGTCGAGGGCTAATTCTGTTTCCGATGAGAAAAACCCATCTGTTTCCACTGAAAAAAACTTGCAGGGGATTGTTTGCAGCAGTTTGGCACCATTTTTGAGTGAATACCAGAACGTCAGATTTTTGCTGAAATTGTGACCGCGCGGCTTAGGGATTTTTTCAGAAAAAGTTGTTCAGACGTCGAGGGCTAATTCTTTTTCCGATGAGAAAAACCCAGCTGTTTCCACCGAAAAACATTTCAGGGGATCCTTTGCAACAGTTTGGCACCAGTTTTGAGTGAATTGCAGAACGTCAGATTTTTGCTGAATTTGTGACCGCGCGGCTTAGGGATTTTTTCAGAAAAAGTTGTTCAGACGTCGAGGGCTAATTCTGTTTCCGATGAGAAAAACCCATCTGTTTCCACCGAAAAACCTTTCAGGGGATCCTTTGCAACAGTTTGGCACCATTTTTGAGTGAATTCCAGAACGTCAGATTTTTGCTGAAATTGTGACCGCGCGGCTTAGGGATTTTCAGAAAATGTTGTCCAGACGTCGAGGGCTAATTCTGTTTCCGATGAGAAAAACCCATCTGTTTCCACCGAAAAACCTTTCAGGGGATCGTTTGCAACAGTTTGGCACCATTTTGGAGTGAATTGCAGAACGTCAGATTATTGCTGAAATTGTGACCGCGCGGCTTAGGGATTTTTTCAGAAAAAGTTGTTCAGACGTCGAGGGCTAATTCTGTTTCTGATGAGAAAAACCCATCTGTTTCCACTGAAAAAACTTTCAGTGGATTGTTTGCAACAGTTTGGCACCATTTTTGAGTGAATTCCAGAACGTCAGATTTTTGCTGAAATTGTGACCGCGCGGCTTAGGGATTTTTTCAGAAAAAGTTGTTCAGACGTCGAGGGCTAATTCTTTTTCCGATGACAAAAACCCATCTGTTTCCACCGAAAAACATTTCAGGGGATCCTTTACAACAGTTTGGCACCATTATTGAGTGAATTGCAGAACGTCAGATTTTTGCTGAAATTGTGACCACGCGGCTTAGGGATTTTTCAGAAAAAGTTGTTCAGACGTCGAGGCCTAATTCTGTTTCCAAGAGAAAACACATCTGTTTCCACGAAAAACCTTTCAGACGTCGAGGGGTAATTCTTTTTCCGATGAGAAAAATCATCTGTTTCCACCGGAAAACCTTTCAGGGGATCATTTGCAACAGTTTGGCACCATTTTTGAGTGAATTGCAGAACGTCAGATTTTTGCTGAAATTGTGACCGCGCGGCTTACGGAATTTTTCAGAAAAAGTTGTTCAGACGTCGAGGGCTAATTCTGTTTCCGATGAGAAAAACCCATCTGTATCCACTGAAAAAACTTTCAGCGGATTGTTTGCAACAGTTTGGCACCATTTTTGAGTGAATACCAGAACGTCAGATTTTTGCTGAAATTGTGACCGCGCGGCTTAGGGATTTTTTCAGAAAAAGTTGTTCAGACGTCGAGGGCTAATTCTGTTTCCGATGAGAAAAACCCATCTGTTTCCACCGAAAAACATTTCAGGGGATCGTTTGCAACAGTTTGGCACCATTTTCGAGTGAATTCCAGAACGTCTGATTTTTGCTGAAATTGTGACCGCGCGGCTTAGGGATTTTTTCAGAAAAAAATTTTTTCCGCAATTTCAGACGTCGAGGGCTAATTCGGTTTCCGATGAGAGAAACCCATCTGTTTCCACCGAAAAACCTTTCAGGGGATCGTTTGCTACAGTTTGGCACCATTTTTGAGTGAACTCCAGAACGTCAGATTTTTGCTGAAATTGTGACCGCGCGGCTTAGGGATTTTTTCAGAAAAAGTTGTTCAGACGTCGAGGGCTAATTCTGTTTTCGATGATAAAAACCCATCTGTTTCCACAAAAAACCTTTCAGGGGATTATTTGCAACAGTTTGGCACCATTTTTGAGTGAATTCCAGAACGTCAGATTTTTGCTGAAATTGTGACCGCGCGGCTTAGGTATTTCTTAAGAAATAGTTGATCTGACTTCGAGGGCTAATACGGTTTCCGATGAGAAAAACCCATCTGTTTAAACCGAAAACCTTTCAGGGGATCGTTTGCAACAGTTTGGCACCATTTTTGAGTGAATTCAAGAACGTCAGATTTTTGCTGAAATTGTGACCGCGCGGCTTAGGGATTTTTTCAGAAAAAGTTGTTCAGACGTCGAGGGCTAATTCTGTTTCCGATGAGAAAAACCCATCTGTTTCCACCGAAAAACCTTTCAGGGGATCGTTTGCAACAGTTTGGCACCATTATTGAGTGAATTGCAGAACGTCAGATTTTTGCTGAAATTGTGACCGCGCGGCTTAGGGATTTTTTCAGAAAAAGTTGTTCAGACGTCGAGGCCTAATTCTGTTTCCGAAGAGAAAACACATCTGTTTCCACGAAAAACCTTTCAGACGTCGAGGCTAATTCTGTTTCCGATGAGAAAACCCATCTGTTTCCACTGAAAAACCTTTCAGGGGATTGTTTGCAACAGTTTGGCACCATTTTTGAGTGAATACCAGAACGTCAGATTTTTGCTGAAGTTGGCACCGCGCGGCTTACGGATTTTTCAGAAAAAGTTGTTCAGACGTCGAGGGCTAATTCTGTTTCCGATGAGAAAAACCCATCTGTTTCCACCGAAAAACATTTCAGGGGATCCTTTGCAACAGTTTGGCATCATTTTTGAGTGAATTCCAGAACATCAAATTTTTGCTAAAATTGTGACCGCGCGGCTTGGGGATTTTTTCAAAAAAATATTTTCCCGCAATTTCAGACGTCGAGAGCTAATTCTGTTTCCGATGAGAAACACCCACCAGTTTCCACCGAAAAACCTTTCAGGGGATCGTTTGCTACAGTTTGGCACCATTTTTGAGTGAACTCCAGAACGTCAGATTTTTGCTGAAATTGTGACCGCGCGGCTTAGGGATTTTTTCAGAAAAAGTTGTTCAGACGTCGAGGGCTAATTCTGTTTCCGATGAGAAAAACCCATCTTTTTCCACCGAAAAACCTTTCAGGGGATCGTATGCAACAGTTTGGCACCATTTTTGAGTGAATTGCAGAACGTCAGATTTTTGCTGAAATTGTGACCGCGCGGCTTAGGGATTTTTTCAGAAAAAGTTGTTCAGACGCCGAGGGCTAATTCTGTTTGAGATGAGAAAAATCCATCTGTTTCCACCGAAAAACCTTTCAGGGGATTGTTTGCAGCAGTTTGGCACCATTTTTGAGTGACTACCAGAACGTCAGATTTTTGCTGAAATTGTGACCGCGCGGCTTAGGGATTTTTTCAGAAAAAGTTGTTCAGACGTCGAGGGCTAATTCTTTTTCCGATGAGAAAAACCCAGCTGTTTCCACCGAAAAACATTTCAGGGGATCCTTTGAAACAGTTTGGCACCATTTTTGAGTGAATTGCAGAACGTCAGATTTTTGCTGAATTTGTGACCGCGCGGCTTAGGGATTTTTTCAGAAAAAGTTGTTCAGACGTCGAGGGCTAATTCTGTTTCCGATGAGAAAAACCCATCTGTTTCCACCGAAAAACATTTCAGGGGATCCTTTGCAACAGTTTGGCACCATTTTCGAGTGAATTCCAGAACGTCAGATTTTTGCTGAAATTGTGACCGCGCGGCTTAGGGATTTTTTCAGAAAAATTTTTTTCCGCAATTTCAGACGTCGAAAGCTAATTCGGTTTCCGATGAAAGAAACCCATCTGTTTCCACCGAAAAACCTTTCAGGGGATCGTTTGCTACAGTTTGGCACCATTTTTGAGTGAACTCCAGAACGTCAGATTTTTGCTGAAATTGTGACCGCGCGGCTTAGGGAATTTTTCAGAAAAAGTTGTTCAGACGTCGAGGGCTAATTCTGTTTTCGATCATAAAAACCCATCTGTTTCCACCAAAAAGCTTTCAAGGGATTGTTTGCAACAGTTTGGCACCAGTTTTGAGTGAATTCCAGAACGTCAGATTTTTGCTGAAATTGTGACCGTGCGGCTTAGGTATTTTTTAAAAAAGTTGTTTAGACTTCGAGGGCTAATTCTGTTTCCGATGAGAAAAACCCATCTGTTTCAACCGAAATACCTTTCAGGGATCGTTTGCAACAGTTTGGCACCATTTTGAGTGAATTCAAGAACGTCAGATTTTTGCTGAAATTGTGACCGCGCGGCTTCGGGGTTGTTTCAGAAAAAGTTGTTCAGACGTCGAGGGCTAATTCTGTTTCCGATGAGAAAAACCCATCTGTTTCCACCGAAAAACCTTTCAGGGGATCCTTTACAACAGTTTGGCACCATTATTGAGTGAATTGCAGAACGTCAGATTTTTGCTGAAATTGTGACCGCGCGGCTTAGGGATTTTTTCAGAAAAAGTTGTTCAGACGTCGAGGCCTAATTCTGTTTCCGAAGAGAAAAACACATCTGTTTCCACGAAAAAACCTTTCAGACGTCGAGGGCTAATTCTGTTTCCGATGAGAAAAACCCATCTGTTTCCACTGAAAAAACTTTCAGCGGATTGTTTGCAACAGTTTGGCACCATTTTTGAGTGAATTCCAGAACGTCAGATTTTTGCTGAAACTGTGACCGCGCGGCTTAGGGATTTTTTCAGAAAAAGTTGTTCAGATGTCGAGGGCTAATATTGTTTCCGATGAGAAAAACCCATCTGTTTCCACCGAAAAACATTTCTGGGTTCCGTTTGCAACTGTTTGGCACCATTTTCGAGTGAATTCCAGAACGTCAGATTTTTGCTGAAACTGTGACCGCGCGGCTTAGGGATTTTTTCAGAAAAATTTTTTTCCGCAATTTCAGACGTCGAAAGCTAATTCGGTTTCCGATGAAAGAAACCCATCTGTTTCCACCGAAAAACCTTTCAGGGGATCGTTTGCTACAGTTTGGCACCATTTTTGAGTGAACTCCAGAACGTCAGATTTTTGCTGAAATTGTGACCGCGCGGCTTAGGGATTTTTTCAGAAAAAGTTGTTCAGACGTCGAGGGCTAATTCTGTTTCCGATGAGAAAAACCCATCTGTTTCCCCCGAAAAACCTTTCAGGGGATCGTATGCAACAGTTTGGCACCATTTTTGAGTGAATTGCAGAACGTCAGATTTTTGCTGAAATTGTGACCGCGCGGCTTAGGGATTTTTTCAGAAAAAGTTGTTCAGACGTCGAGGGCTAATTCTGTTTCCGATGAGAAAAACCCATCTGTTTCCACTGAAAAAACTTTCAGGGGATTGTTTGCAGCAGTTTGGCACCATTTTTGAGTGACTACCAAAACGTCAGATTTTTGCTGAAATTGTGACCGCGCGGCTTAGGGATTTTTTCAGAAAAAGTTGTTCAGACGTCGAGGGCTAATTCTTTTTCCGATGAGAAAAACCCAGCTGTTTCCACCGAAAAACATTTCAGGGGATCCTTTGAAACAGTTTGGCACCATTTTTGAGTGAATTGCAGAACGTCAGATTTTGCTGATTTTGGGACCGCGCGGCTTAGGGATTTTTTCAGAAAAAGTTGTTCAGACGTCGAGGGCTAATTCTTTTTCCGATGAGAAAAACCCATCTGTTTCCACCGAAAAACCTTTCAGGGGATCCTTTGCAACAGTTTGGCACCATTTTTGAGTGAATTCCAGAACGTCAGATTTTTGCTGAAATTGTGACCGCGCGGCTTAGGGATTTTTTCAGAAAATGTTGTCCAGACGTCGAGGGCTAATTCTGTTTCCGATGAGAAAAACCCATCTGTTTCCACCGAAAAACCTTTCAGGGGATCGTTTGCAACAGTTTGGCACCATTTTGGAGTGAATTGCAGAACGTCAGATTATTGCTGAAATTGTGACCGCGCGGCTTAGGGATTTTTTCAGAAAAAGTTGTTCAGACGTCGAGGGCTAATTCTGTCTCTGATGAGAAAAACCCATCTGTTTCCACTGAAAAAACTTTCAGCGGATTGTTTGCAACAGTTTGGCACCATTTTTGAGTGAATACCAGAACGTCAGATTTTTGCTGAAAGTGTGACCGCGCGGCTTAGGGATTTTTTCAGAAAAAGTTATTCAGACGTCGAGGGCTAATTCTTTTTCCGATGACAAAAACCCATCTGTTTCCACCGAAAAACATTTCAGGGGATGCTTTACAACAGTTTGGCACCATTATTGAGTGAATTGCAGAACGTCAGATTTTTGCTGAAATTGTGACCGCGCGGCTTAGGGATTTTTTCAGAAAAAGTTGTTCAAACGTCGAGGCCTAATTCTGTTTCCGAAGAGAAAAGCCCATCTGTTTCCACGAAAAAACCTTTCAGACGTCGAGGGCTAATTCTTTTTCCGATGAGAAAAACCCAGCTGTTTCCACCGAAAAACCTTTCAGGGGATCGTTTGCAACAGTTTGGCACCATTTTTGAGTGAATTGCAGAACGTCAGATTTTTGCTGAAATTGTGACCACGCGGCTTAGGTATTTTTTCAGAAAAAGTTGTTCAGACGTCGAGGGCTAATTCTGTCTCTGATGAGAAAAACCCATCTGTTTCCAGTGAAAAAACTTTCAGCGGATTGTTTGCAACAGTTTGGCACCATTTTTGAGTGAATACCAGAACGTCAGATTTTTGCTGAAATTGTGACCGCGCGGCTTAGGGATTTTTTCAGAAAAAGTTGTTCAGACGTCGAGGGCCAATTCTGTTTCTGATGAGAAAAACCCATCTGTTTCCACCGAAAAAACTTTAAGGGGATTGTTTGCAACAGTTTGGCACGATTTCTGAGTGAATTGCAGAACGTCAGATTTTTGCTGAAATTGTGACCGCGCGGCTTAGGGATTTTTTCAGAAAAATATTTTTCCGCAATTTCAGACGTCGAGGGCTAATTCTGTTTCCGATGAGAAAAACCCATCTGTTTCCACCGAAAAAACTTTAAGGGGATTGTTTGCAACAGTTTGGCACCATTTTTGAGTGAAATTGCTGAACGTCAGATTGTTGCTGAAATTGTGACCGCGCGGCTTAGGGATTTTTTCAGAAAATGTTCAGACGGCGAGGGCTAATTCTGTTTTCGATGAGATAAACAGATCTGTTTCCACCTAAAAACCTTTCAGGGAATCGTTGGCAACAGTTTGGCACCATTTTTGAGTGAATTCCAGAACGTCAGATTTTTGCTGAAATTGTGACCGCGCGGCTTAGGGATTTTTTCAGAAAAAGTTGTTCAGACGTCGAGGGCTAATTGTTTTTCCGATGAGAAAAACCCATCTGTTTCCACCGTAAAACATTTCAGGGGATCCTTTGCAACAGTTTGGCACCATTTTTGAGTGAATTGCAGAACGTCAAATTTTTGCTGAATTTGTGACCGCGCGGGTTAGGGATTTTTTCAGAAAAAGTTGTTCAGACGTCGAGGGCTAATTCTGTTTTCGATGAGATAAACAGATCTGTTTACACCAAAAAACCTTCCAGGGACTCGTTGGCAACAGTTTGGCACCATTTTTGAGTGAATTACAGAACGTCAGATTTTTGCTGAAATTGTGACCGCGCGGCTTAGGGATTTTTTCAGAAAAAGTTGTTCAGAGGTCGAGGGCGAATTCTGATTCCAATGAGAAAAACAAACCAGTTTCCACCGAAAAACCATTCAGGGGATCGTTTGCAACAGTTTGGCACCATTTTCGAGTGAATTCCAGAACGTCTGATTTTTGCTGAAATTGTGACCGCGCGGCTTAGGGATTTTTTCAGAAAATTTTTTCCCCACAATTTCAGACGTCGAGGGCTAATTCGGTTTCCGAAGAGAGAAACCCATCTGTTTCCACCAAAAAACCTTTCAGGGAATCGTTTGCTACAGTTTGGCACCATTTTTGAGTGAACTCCAGAACGTCAGATTTTTGCTGAAATTGTGACCGCGCGGCTTAGGGATTTTTTCAGAAAAAGTTGTTCAGACGTCCTGGGCTAATTCTGTTTCCGATGAGAAAAACCCATCTGTTTCCACCGAAAAACCTTTCAGGGGATCGTTTGCAACAGTTTGGCACCATTTTTGAGTGAATTGCAGAACGTCAGATTTTTGCTGAAATTGTGACCGCGCGGCTTAGGGATTTTTCAGAAAAAGTTGTTCAGACTTCGAGGGCTAATTCTGTTTCCGATGAGAAAAACCCATCTGTTTCCACTGAAAAACCTTTCAGGGGATTGTTTGCAACAGTTTGGCACCATTTTTGAGTGAATACCAGAACGTCAGATTTTTGCTGAAATTGTGACCGCGCGGCTTAGGGATTTTTTCAGAAAAAGTTGTTCAGACGTCGAGGGCTAATTCTGTTTCCGAAGAGAAAAACCCATCTGTTTCCACCAAAAACCTTTCAGACGTCGAGGGCTAATTCTGTTTCCGATGAGAAAAACTCATCTGTTTCCACCGAAAAACCTTTCAGGGGATCGTTTGCAACAGTTTGCCACCATTTTTGAGTGAATTGCAGAACGTCAGATTTTTCCTGAAATTGTGACCGCGCGGCTTAGGGATTTTTTCAGAAAAATATTTTTCCGCAATTTCAGACGTCGAGGGCTAATTCTGTTTCCGATGAGAAAAACCCATCTGTTTCCACCGAAAAACCTTTCAGGGGATCGTTTGCAACAGTTTGGCACCATTTTTGAGTGAATTCCAGAACGTCAGATTTTTGCTGAAATTGTGACCTCGCGGCTTAGGGATTTTTTCAGAAAAAGTTGTTCAGACGTCAAGGGCTAATTCTTTTTCCGATGGCAAAAACCCATCTGTTTCCACCGAAAAACATTTCAGGGGATCCTTTGCAACAGTTTGGCACCATTTTTGATTTAATTGCAGAACGTCAGATTTTTGCTGAAATTGTGACCTCGCGGCTTAGGGATTTTTTCAGAAAAAGTTCAGACGTCGAGGGCTAATTCTGTTTTCGATGAGTTAAACAGATCTGTTTCCACCAAAAAACCTTTCAGGGAATCGTTGGCAACAGTTTGGCACCATTTTTGAGTGAATTCCAGAACGTCAGATTTTTGCTGAAATTGTGACCTCGCGGCTTAGGGATTTTTTAAGAAAAAGTTGTTCAGAGGTCGAGGGCGAATTCTGTTTCCGATGAGAAAAACAAACCAGTTTCCACCGAAAAACCATTCAGGGGATCGTTTGCAACAGTTTGGCACCATTTTGAGTGAATTCCAGAACGTCAGATTTTTGCTGAAATTGTGACCGCGCGGCTTAGGGATTTTTTAAGAAAAAGTTGTTCAGAGGTCGAGGGCGAATTCTGTTTCCGATGAGAAAAACAAACCAGTTTCCACCGAAAAACCATTCAGGGGATCGTTTGCAACAGTTTGGCACCATTTCGAGTGAATTGCAGAACGTCAGATTTTTGCTGAAATTGTGACCGCGCGGCTTAGGGATTTTTTCAGAAAAAGTTGTTCAGACGTCGAGGGCTAATTCTGTTTCCGATGAGAGAAACCCATCTGTTTCCACCAAAAAACCTTTCAGGGGATCGTTTGCCACAGTTTGGCACCATTTTTGAGTGAATTGCAGAACGTCAGATTTTTGCTGAAATTGTGACCGCGCGGCTTAGGGATTTTTTCAGAAAAAGTTGTTCAGACGTCGAGGGCTAATTCTGTTTCCGATGATAAAAACCCATCTGTTTCCACCGAAAAAACTTTAAGGGGATTGTTTGCAACAGTTTGGCACCATTTTTGAGTGAATTCCAGAACGTCAGATTTTTGCTGAAATTGTGACCGCGCGGCTTAGGGATTTTTTTTAAAAAAAGTTGTTCAGACTTCGACATCTAATTCTGTTTCCGATGAGAAAAACCCATCTGTTTCCACCGAAAAAACTTTCAGGGGATTGTTTGCAACAGTTTGGCACCATTTTTGAGTGAATTGCAGAACTTAAGATTTTTGCTGAAATTGTGACCGCGCGGCTTAGGGATTTTTTTGAAAATGTTGTTTAGACGTCGAGGGTTAATTCTTTTTCCGATGAGAAAAATCATCTGTTTCCACCGAAAAACCTTTCAGGGGATCGTGTGCAACAGTTTGGCACCATTTTTGAGTGAATTCCAGAACGTCAGATTTTTGCTGAAATTGTGACCGCGCGGCTTAGGGATTTTTTCAGAAAAAGTTGTTCAGACGTCGAGGGCTAATTCTGTTTCCGATAAGAAAAACCCATCTGTTTCCACCGAAAAACCTTTCAGGGGATCGTTTGCAACAGTTTGGCACCATTTTTGAGTGAATTGCAGAACGTCAGATTTTTGCTGAAATTGTGACCGCGCGGCTTAGGGATTTTTTCAGAAAAAGTTGTTCAGACGTCGAGGGCTAATTCTGTTTCCGATGAGAAAAACCCATCTGTTTCCACCGAAAAACCTTTAAGGGGATTGTTTGCAATAGTTTGGCACCATTTTTGAGTGAATTCCAGAACGTCAGATTTTTGCTGAAATTGTGACCGCGCGGCTTAGGGATTTTTTCAGAAAAAGTTGTTGAGACGTCGAGGGCTAATTCTGTTTTCGATGAGATAAACAGATCTGTTTCCACCAAAAAACCTTTCAGGGAATCGTTTGCAACAGTTTGGCCCCATTTTTGAGTGAATTGCAGAACCTCAGATTTTTGCTGAAATTGTGACCGCGCGGCTTAGGGATTTTTTCAGAAAAAGTTGTTCAGAGGTCGAGGGCGAATTCTGTTTCCGATGAGAAAAACAAACCAGTTTCCACCGAAAAACCATTTAGGGGATCGTTTGCAACAGTTTGGCACCATTTTCGAGTGAATTCCAGAACATCAGATTTTTGCTGAAATTGTGACCGGGCGGCTTAGGGATTTTTTCAAAAAAAAAAGTTTTTCCGCAATTTCAGACGTCGAGGGCTAATTCTGTTTCCGATGAGAAAAACCCATCTGTTTCCACCGAAAAACCTTTCACGGGATGGTTTACAACAGTTTGGCACCATTTTTGAGTGAATTCCAGAACGTCAGATTTTTGCTGAAATTCTGACCGCGCGACTTAGGGATTTTTTCAGAAAAAGTTGTTCAGACGTCGATCGCTAATTCTGTTTCCGATGAGAAAACCCATCTGTTTCCACTGAAAAACCTTTCAGGGATTGTTTGCAACAGTTTGGCACCATTTTGAGTGAATACCAGAACGTCAGATTTTTGCTGAAATTGTGACCGCGCGGCTTAGGGTTTATTTTTTCAGAAAAAGTTGTTCAGACGTCGAGGGCTAATTCTGTTTCCGATGAGAAAAACCCATCTGTTTCCACCGAAAAACCTTTCAGGGGATCGTTTGCAACAGTTTGGCACCATTTTTGAGTGAATTGCAGAACGTCAGATTTTTGCTGAAATTGTGACCGCGCGGCTTAGGGATTTTTTCAGAAAAAGTTGTTCAGACGTCGAGGGCTAATTCTGTTTCCGATGAGAAAAACCCATCTGTTTCCACCGAAAAACCTTTCAGGGGATTGTTTGCAACAGTTTGGCACCATTTTTGAGTGAATTGCAGAACGTCAGATTTTTGCTGAAATTGTGACCGCGCGGCTTAGGGATTTTTTCAGAAAAAGTTGTTCAGACGTCGAGGGCTAATTCTGCTTCCGATGAGAAAAACCCATCTGTTTCCACCGAAAAACCTTTCAGGGGATCGTTTGCAACAGTTTGGCACCATTTTTGAGTGAATTCCAGAACGTCAGATTTTTGCTGAAATTGTGACCGCGCGGCTTAGGGATTTTTTCAGAAAATGTTGTTCAGACGTCGAGGGCTAATTCTGTTTCCGATGAGAAAAACCCATCTGTTTCCACCGAAAAACCTTTCAGGGGATCGTTTGCAACAGTTTGGCACCATTTTTGAGTGAATTGCAGAACGTCAGATTTTTGCTGAAATTGTGACCGCGCGGCTTAGGGATTTTTTCAGAAAAAGTTGTTCAGACGTCGAGGGCTAATTCTGTTTCCGATGAGAAAAACCCATCTGTTTCCACCGAAAAACCTTTCAGGGGATCGTTTGCAACAGTTTGGCACCATTTTTGAGTGAATTGCAGAACGTCAGATTTTTGCTGAAATTGTGACCGCGCGGCTTAGGGATTTTTTCAGAAAAAGTTGTTCAGACTTCGAGGGCCAATTCTGTTTCTGAGGAGAAAAACCCATCTGTTTCCACCGAAAAACCTTTCAGGGAATCGTTTGCAACAGTTTGGCACCATTTTTGAGTGAATTGCAGAACGTCAGATTTTTGCTGAAATTGTGACCGCGCGGCTTAGGGATTTTTTCAGAAAAAGTGGTTCAGACTTTGAGGGCTAATTCTCTATCCGATGAGAAAAACCCATCTGTTTCCACCGAAAAACCTTTCAGGGGATCGTTTGCCACAGTTTGGCACCATTTTTGAGTGAATTCCAGAACGTCAGATTTTTGCTGAAATTGTGACCGCGCGGCTTAGGGATTTTTTCAGAAAATGTTGTTCAGACGTCGAGGGCTAATTCTGTTTCCGATGAGAAAAACCCATCTGTTTCCACCGAAAAACCTTTCAGGGGATCGTTTGCAACAGTTTGGCACCATTTTTGAGTGAATTGCAGAACGTCAGATTTTTGCTGAAATTGTGACCGCGCGGCTTAGGGATTTTTTCAGAAAAAGTTGTTCAGACGTCGAGGGCTAATTCTTTTTCCGATGAGAAAAACCCATCTGTTTCCACCGAAAAACCTTTCAGGGGTTCGTTTGCAATAGTTTGGCACCATTTTTGAGTGAATTGCAGAACGTCAGATTTTTGCTGAAATTGTGACCGCGCGGCTTAGGGATTTTTTTAGAAAAAGTTGTTTAGACGTCGAGGGCCAATTCTGTTTCTGATGAGAAAAACCCATCTGTTTCCACCGAAAAACCTTTCAGGGAATCGTTTGCAACAGTTTGGCACAATTTTTGAGAGAATTGCAGAACGTCAGATTTTTGCTGAAATTGTGATCGCGCGGCTTATGGATTTTTTCAGAAAATGTTGTTCAGACACCGAGGGCTAATTCTGTTTTCCATGAGAAAAACAGATCTGTTTCCACCAAAAAACCTTTCAGGGGATCGTTTGCAACAGTTTGGCACCATTTTTGAGTGAATTCCAGAACGTCAGATTTTTGCTGAAATTGTGACCGCGCGGCTTAGGGATTTTTTCAGAAAAAGTTGTTCAGACGTCGAGGGCTAATTCTGTTTCCGATGAGAATAACACATCTGTTTCCACCGAAAAACCTTTCAGGGGATCGTTTGCAACAGTTTGGCACCATTTTTGAGTGAATTTCAGAACGTCAGATTTTTGCTGAAATTGTGACCGCGCGGCTTAGGGATTTTTCAGAAAATGTTGCTCAGACGTCGAGGGCTAATTCTGTTTCCGATGAGAAAACATCTGTTTCCACCGAAAAACCTTTCAGGGGATCGTTTGCAACAGTTTGGCACCATTTTTGAGTGAATTCCAGAACGTCAGATTTTTGCTGAAATTGTGACCGCGCGGCTTAGGGATTTTTTCAGAAAAAGTTGTTCAGACGTCGAGTGCTAATTCTGTTTCGGATGAGAAAAAAACATCTGTTTCCACCGAAAAACCTTTCAGGGGATCGTTTGCAACAGTTTGGCACCATTTTTGAGTGAATTCCAGAACGTCAGATTTTTGCTGAAATTGTGACCGCGCGGCTTAGGGATTTTTTCAGAAAAAGTTGTTCAGACGTCGAGGGCTAATTCTGTTTCTGATGAGAAAAATCCATCTGTTTCCCCCGAAAAACCTTTCAGGGGATCGTTTGCAACAGTTTGGCACCATTTTTGAGTGAATTCCAGAACGTCAGATTTTTGCTGAAATTGTGACCGCGCGGCTTAGGGTTTTTTTTTCAGAAAAAGTTGTTCAGACGTCGAGGGCTAATTCTGTTTCCGATGAGAAAATTGCATCTGTTTCCACCGAAAAACCTTTCAGGGGATCGTTTGCAACAGTTTGGCACCATTTTTGAGTGAATTACAGAACGTCAGATTTTTGCTGAAATTGTGACCGCGCGGCTTAGGGATTTTTTCAGAAAAAGTTGTTCAGACGTCGAGGGCTAATTCTGTTTTCGATGATAAAAAACATCTGTTTCCACCGAAAAACCTTTCAGGGGATCGTTTGCAACAGTTTGGCACCAATTTTGCGTGAATTCCAGAACGTCAGATTTTTGCTGAAATTGTGACCGCGCGGCTTAGGGATTTTTTCAGAAAATGTTGTTCAGACGTCGAGGGCTAATTCTGTTTCCGATGAGAAAACCCATCTGTTTCCACCGAAAAACCTTTCAGGGAATCGTTTGCAACAGTTTGGCACCATTTTTGAGTGAATTGCAGAACGTCAGATTTTTGCTGAAATTGTGACCGCGCGGCTTAGGGATTTTTTCAGAAAAAGTTGTTTAGACGTCGAGGGCCAATTCTGTTTCTGATGAGAAAAACCCATCTGTTTCCACCGAAAAACCTTTCAGGGAATCGTTTGCAACAGTTTGGCACAATTTTTGAGAGAATTGCAGAACGTCAGATTTTTGCTGAAATTGTGATCGCGCGGCTTATGGATTTTTTCAGAAAATGTTGTTCAGACACCGAGGGCTAATTCTGTTTTCCATGAGAAAAACAGATCTGTTTCCACCAACAAACCTTTCAGGTGATCGTTTGCAACAGTTTGGCACCATTTTTGAGTGAATTCCAGAACGTCAGATTTTTGCTGAAATTGTGACCGCGCGGCTTAGGGATTTTTTCAGAAAAAGTTGTTCAGACGTCGAGGGCTAATTCTGTTTTCTAGGAGTACAACACATCTGTTTCCACCGAAAAACCTTTCAGGGGATCGTTTGCAACAGTTTGGCACCATTTTTGAGTGAATTCCAGAACGTCAGATTTTTGCTGAAATTGTGACCGCGCGGCTTAGGGATTTTTTCAGAAAATGTTGCTCAGACGTCGAGGGCTAATTCTGTTTCCGATGATAATAAACCATCTGTTTCCACCGAAAAACCTTTCAGGGGATCGTTTGCAACAGTTTGGCACCATTTTTGTCTGAATTCCAGAACGTCATTTTTTTGCCGAAATGGTGATCGCGCGGCTTAGGGATTTTTTCATAAAAAGTTGTTCTGACGTCGTGGGCTAATTCTGTTGCCGATGAGATAAACCCAACTGTTCCACCGAAAAACCTTTCAGGGGATCGTTTGCAACAGTTTGGCACCATTTTTGAGTGAATTCCAGAACGTCAGATTTTTGCTGAAATTGTGACCGCGCGGCTTAGGGATTTTTTCAGAAAAAGTTGTTCAGACGTCGAGGGCTAATTCTGTTTCCGATGAGAAAAACCCATCTGTTTCCACCGAAAAATCTTTCAGGGAATTGTTTGCAACAGTTTGGCACCATTTTTGAGTGAATACCAGAACGTCAGATTTTTGCTGAAATTGTGACCGCGCGGCTTAGGGTTTATTTTTTAAAAAAAGTTGTTCAGACTTTGAGGGCTAATTCTGTTTCCGATGAGAAAAACAGATCTGTTTCCACCGAAAAACCTTTCAGGGGATCGTTTGCAACAGTTTGGCACCATTTTTGAGTGAATTACAGAACGTCAGATTTTTGCTGAAATTGTGACCGCGCGGCTTAGGGATTTTTTCAGAAAAAGTTGTTCAGACGTCGAGGGCTAATTCTGTTTCCGATGAGAAAACACATCAGTTTCCACCGGAAAACCGTTTAGGGAATCGTTTGCAACCGTGTGGCACCATTTTTGAGTGAATTGCAGAACGTCAGATTTTTGCTGAAATTGTGACCGCGCGGCTTAGGGATTTTTTCAGAAAAAGTTGTTCAGACGTCGAGGGCTAATTCTGTTTTCGATGAGAAAAACAGATCTGTTTCCACCGAAAAACCTTTCAGGGGATCGTTTGCAACAGTTTGGCACCATTTTTGAGTGAATTCCAGAACGTCAGATTTTTGCTGAAATTGTGAACGCGCGGCTTAGGAATTTTTCAGAAAAAGTTGTTCAGACGTCGAGGGCTAATTCTGTTTCCAATGAGAAAAACACACCAGTTTCCACCGAAAAACCTTTCAGGGGATCGTTTGCAACAGTTTGGCACCATTTTTGAGTGAATTCCAGAACGTCAGATTTTTGCTGAAATTGTGACCGCGCGGCTTATGGATTTTTTCAGAAAAAGTTGTTCAGACGTCGAGGGCTAATTCTGTTTCCGATGAAAAAATCCATCTGTTTCCACCGAAAAACCTTTCAGGGGATCGTTTGCAACAGTTTGGCACCATTTTTGAGTGAATTCCGGAACGTCAGATTTTTGCTGAAATTGTGACCGCGCGGCTTATGGATTTTTTCAAAAATGTTTTTCAGACGTCGAGGGTTAATTCTGTTTTCAATGATAAAAACCCATCTGTTTCCACCGAAAAACCTTTCAGGGGATCGTTTGCAACAGTTTGGCACCATTTTTGAGTGAATTCCAGAACGTCAGATTTTTGCTGAAATTGTGACCGCGCGGCTTAGGGATTTTTTCAGAAAATGTTGTTTAGACGTCGAGGGCCAATTCTGTTTGTGATGAGAAAACTCATCTGTTTCCACCGAAAAACCTTTCAGGGAATCGTTTGCAACAGTTTGGCACCATTTTTGAGTGAATTCCAGAACGTCAGATTTTTGCTGAAATTGTGACCGCGCGGCTTAGGGATTTTTTCAGAAAAAGTTGTTCAGACTTCGAGGGCTAATACTGTTTCCGATGAGAAAAACCGATCTGTTTCCACCGAAAAACCTTTCAGGGGATCGTTTGCAACAGTTTGGCACCATTTTTGAGTGAATTCCAGAACGTCAGATTTTTGCTGAAATTGTGACCGCGCGGCTTAGGGATTTTTCTGAAAAAGTTGTTCAGGCGCCGAGGGCTAATTCTGTTTACCGATGAGAAAACCATCTGTTTCCACCGAAAAACCTTTCAGGGAATCGTTTGCAACAGTTTGGCACCATTTTTGAGTGAATTCCAGAACGTCAGATTTTTGCTGAAATTGTGACCGCGCGGCTTAGGGATTTTTTCAGAAAATGTTGTTCGGACGTCGAGGGCTAATTCTGTTTTCGTTGAGAAAAACACACCAGTTTCCACCGAAAAACCTTTCAGGGGATCGTTTGCAACAGTTTGGCACCATTTTTGTGTGAATTCCAGAACGTCAGATATTTGCTGAAATTGTGACCGCGCGGCTTAGGGATTTTTTAAAAAAAAGTTGTTCAGGGTTCGAGGGCTAATTCTGTTTTCGATGATAAAAACCCATCTGTTTCCACCTAAAAAACTTTCAGGTGAGTGTTTGCAACTTTTTGTCACCATTGTTTGAGTGAATTCCAGAACGTCAGATTTTTGCTGAAATTGTGACCGCGCGGCTTAGGGATTTTTTCAGAAAAAGTTGTTCAGACGTCGAGGGCTAATTCTGCTTCCGATGAGAAAAGGCCATCTGTTTCCACCGAAAATACTTTCAGGGGATTGTTTGGAACAGTTTGGCACCATTTTTGAGTGAATTCCAGAACGTCAGATTTTTGCTGAAATTGTGACCGCGCGGCTTAGGGATTTTTCAGAAAAAGTTGTTCAGACGTTGAGGGCTAATTCTGTTTCCGATGAGAAAAACCCATCTGTTTCCACTGAAAAAACTTTCAGGGGATTGTTTGCAACAGTTTGTCACCATTTTTGAGTGAATGGCAGAACGTCAGATTTTTGCTGAAATTGTGACCGCGCGGCTTAGGGATTTTTTCAGAAAAGGTGTTCAGACGTCGAGGGCTAATTCTGTTTCCGATGAGAAAAACCCATCTGTTTCCACCGAAATACCTTTCAGGGGATCGTTTGCAACAGTTTGGCACCATTTTTGAGTGAATTCCAGAACGTCAGATTTTTGCTGAAATTGTGACCGCGCGGCTTAGGGATTTTTTTTAAAAAAAGTTGATCAGACTTCGAGGGCTAATTCTGTTTTCGATGGTAAAAACCCATCTGTTTCCACCTAAAAACCTTTCAGGGGATCGTTTGCAACAGTTTGGAACTATTTTTGAGTGAATTCCAGAACGTCAGAATTTTGCTGAAATTGTGACCGCGCGGCTTAGGGATTTTTTCAGAAAAAGTTTTTCAGACGTCGAGGGCTAATTCTGTTTACCATGAGAAAAGGCCATCTGTTTCCACCGAAAAACCTTTCGGGGGATCTTGTGGAACAGTTTGGCACCATTTTTGAGTGAATTCCAGAACGTCAGATTTTTGCTGAAATTGTGACCGCGCGGCTTAGGGATTTTTTCAGAAAAAGTTTTTCAGACGTCGAGGGCTAATTCTGTTTCCGATGAGAAAAACCCATCTGTTTCCACTGAAAAAACTTTCAGGGGATTGTTTGCAACAGTTTGGCACCATTTTTGAGTGAATTGCAGAACGTCAGATTTTTGCTGAAATTGTGACCGCGCGGCTTAGGGATTTTTTCAGAAAAAGTTGTTGAGACGTCGAGGGTTAATTCTGTTTCCGGTGAGAAAAACCCATCTGTTTCCATCGAAAATACTTTCAGGGGATTGTGTGCAACAGTTTGGCACCATTTTTGAGTGAATTCCAGAACGTCAGATTTTTGCAGAAAATGTGACCGCGCGGCTTAGGGATTTTTTTTTTTTTTAAAGTTGTTCAGACTTCAAGGGCTTATTCTGTTTTCCATGATAAAAACCCATCTGTTTCCACCGAAAATCCTTTCAGGGGATTGTGTGCAACAGTTTGGCACCGTTTTTAAGTGAATTCCAGAACGTCAGATTTTTGCTGAAATTGTGACCGCGCGGCTTAGGGATTTTTTCAGAAAAAGTTGTTCAGACGTCGAGGGCGAATTCCGTTTCCGATGAGAAAAGGCCATCTGTTTCCACCGAAAAAACGTTCAGGCGATCGTGTGCAACAGTTTGGCACCATTTTTGAGTGAATTCCAGAACATCAGATGTTTGCTGAAATTGTGACCGCGCGGCTTAGGGATTTTTTCAAAAAAATATTTTTCCGCAATTTCAGACGTCGAGGGCTAATTCTGTTTCCGATGAGAAAAAGGCATCTGTTTCCACCGAAAAACCTTTCAGGGGATCGTTTGCAACAGTTTGGCACCATTTTTGAGAGAATTGCAGAACGTCAGATTTTCGCTGAAATTGTGACCGCGCGGCTTAGGGATTTTTTCGGAAAAAGTTGTTCAGACGTCGAGGGCTAATTCTTTTTCCGGTGAGAAAAACCCATCTGTTTCCACCGAAAAACCTTTCAGGGGATCGTTTGCAACAGTTTGGCACCATTTTTGAGAGAATTGCAGAACGTCAGATTTTCGCTGAAATTGTGACCGCGCGGCTTAGGGATTTTTTTAAAAAAAAGTTGTTCAGACTTCGAGGGCTAATTCTGTTTTCGATGACAAAAAACCCATCTGTTTCCACTGAAAAACCTTTCAGGGGATTGTGTGCAAGAGTTTGGCACCCTTTTTTAGTGAATTCCAGAACGTCAGATTTTTGCTGAAATTGTGACCGCGCGGCTTAGGGATTTTTTCAGTAAAAATTGTTCAGACGTCGAGGGCTAATTCTGTTTCCGATGAGAAAAGGCCATCTGTTTCCACCGAAAAACCTTTCAGGGGATCTTTTGCAACAGTTTGGCACCATTTTTGAGTGAATTCCAGAACGTCAGATTTTCGCTGAAATTGTGACCGCGTAGCTTAGGGATTTTTCAAGAAAATTTGTTCAGACGTCAAGGGCTAAATCTGTTTCCGATGAGAAAAACCCATCTGTTTCCACCGAAAAACCTTTCAGGGGATCGTTTGCATCAGTTTGGCACCATTTTTGAGTGAATTCCAGAACGTCAGATTTTTGCTGAAATTGTGACCGCGCGGCTTCGGGATTTTTTTTAAAAAAGTTGTTCAGACTTCGAGGGCTAATTCTGTTTTCGATGATAAAAACCCATCCGTTTCCTCCGAAAAACCTTTCAGGGGATCGTGTGCAACAGATTAGCACCCTTTTTTAGTGAATTCCAGAACGTCAGATTTTTACTGAAATTGTGACCGCGCGGCTTAGGGATTTTTTTCAGAAATTGTTGTTCAGACGTCGAGGGCTAATTCTTTTTCCGATGAGAAAAACCCATCTGTTTCCACCGAAAAACATTTCAGGGGATCGTTTGCAACAGTTTGGCACCATTTTTGAGTGAATACCAGAACGTCAGATTTTTGGTGAAATTGTGACCGCGCGGCTTAGGGATTTTTTTTAAAAAACGTTGTTCAGACTTCGAGGGCTTATTCTGTTTTCCATGATAAAAACCCATCTGTTTCCACCGAAAAACCTTTCAGGGGATTGTGTGCAACAGGTTGGCACAATTTTTGAGTGAATTCCAGAACGTCAGATTTTTGCTGAAATTGTGACCGCGCGGCTTAGGGATTTTTTCAGAAAATGTTGTTCAGACGTCGATGGCTAATTCTGTTTTCGATGAGAAAAACCCATCTGTTTCCACCGAAAAACATTTCAGGGGATCGTTTGTAACAGTTTGGCACCCTTTTTGAGTGAATTCCAGAACGTCAGATTTTTGCTGAAATTGTGACCGCGCGGCTTAGGGATTTTTTCAAAAAAATATTTTTCCGCAATTTCAGACGTCGAGGGCTAATTCTGTTTCCGATGAGAAAAACCCATCTGTGTGCATAATTTTTATTAATTTGCATAATGCAAAATACAAAAACAAAATATAAAAGTTCGATTCTCATTTTCACAGGTTTTTAAGTATGGCTTCCTTCAACCTTTCCACAAATCATCCGTAATAATCTTTTATAAAAATTCGCATTTCTTAGTTTGAAATGCCATTAATCATTCTAGTTCTTCCATTTCTCTTTAGACAATACTCTTTTCTTTTTACAGAGCTCCTTTAAAGCCCACTAGTGTTATCTGTCCATCACTTAAATTTTCCAGATATTTCGTAAAACTTTCCCAATCCTTAATGAACCTCTGGTCTTTTAAATATCTAATTTTCCCTGTCATCTTATCCATTTCCGCATAATCTAATAGTTTTGCTCTCCATTCCTCAATTGTCGGTAGGCCCTCTGATTTCCAATTTTGAGCTAATAAGACTCTTGCTGCCGTTGTTGCATACTGGAACAGCTTGTGATCTTTCTTTTTATCTCCCTTCCTACCAATCCCAACAGAAAAGCCTCGGGTTTATAACAAAAGTATATCTTAAAATTTTCTTCATTTCGTTATATACACTCTCCCAGAACCCTTTAACCTTTTGGCATTCCCACCACATATGGTAGAAGGTCCCCCCCCTTTCCTTGCACTTCCAGCATTTATTACAAGTTCCATACATTTTGGCTAATTTTGCAGGAGTCATATACCATCGGTAAAACATTTTCATTAAATTCTCCTTTAGTGTCACGCAAGCTGTAAACTTGAGATGTTTTTTCCAAAGTTTCTCCCATTCTTCAAAATATATATTATGACCGATATCTCTAGCCCAATATATCATTACCGACTTTACTTCCTCGTCTATTAAATTCCATTCCAATAACTGATTATACATTTTAGACAAAATTTTATAGTTGTTATTCAATATCTCAATCTGGAATCTAGAATCTTTATCAGCATATCCTTTGTCTTTAATATCTTTCCTGAACATTCCGTTTATCTGGAAATAGTGCAGCCAATCATAGACTTTCTCTTTGACCTGTTCGTACGGCTTCATTTTCCACTTTCCTTCTTCTTTCATTAACAGTTGTTCATAGGTAGCCCAATTGTCCCTCATATTAATCTTTTTAACGCTCATGACTTCTAGTGGCGATAGCCAATGGGGTGTTTTAGGTTCTAACATATCTCTGTTCCTCTCCCATACCTCAATCAATGGACCTCTGAAAATATGATTTTCGAAGCCCCTGTGTACTTTTCTCCTCCCATGCCATAGATAGGCGTGCCACCCAAATCTGTTGTTAAATCCCTCTAGGTCTAGCACTTCCTTATCTTCCAGTTTTATCCATGTTTTGACCCAGCATAGGCATGACGCCTCATAGTACAATTTCAAATCTGGCAGGGCAAAGCCCCCCCTTTCCTTCACATCTGTCAACAGTTTAAATTTTATTCTTGGTTTCTTGCCCTGCCAGACGAATTTTGAGATCACCCTCTGCCAGTCTTTAAATATCTTTATACCCTTAATTACAGGAATGTTCTGAAACAAAAACAACACTTTTGGAAGCACACACATCTTGATTGTGGCTATTCTGCCCCAAAATGACAGTTTTAGCTTGCCCCATGTTTCAATATCTTTCTTAACTCCTTTCCATACTGTCTCGTAATTATTTTTGAATAAGTCTATGTTTTTGGCGTTACCCATATTCCTAAATATTTCACCTTTCTGGCCACCTCTATTTCCGTTTCTCTTTGTAATTCTTCAGTTTTATCTGTATTCATATTCTTTACTATCATTTTTGTTTTCCTTTTATTTAATTTGAAGCCAGCCACTTTTCCGAATTGGTCAAATTCTTCGAGTACCTCTTTTATTGAATCTATTGGATCCTCCATTATTACAACCAGATCGTCTGCGAATGCCTTAATTTTGTATTCATTCTGCCCAACTGTTACTCCTTTTATCCCCTTATTTTCTCTTATTGAATTTAGGAGGACTTCTAACACCATTATAAATAACAATGGGGACAGTGGACATCCCTGTCTTGTTCCTTTTGCTATTCTTATTTCTGCTGTCTCCACATTGTTTATTATCAGTTTTGCCTTTTGTTCCGTGTAGATTGCCTTTACCCCGTTATAGAATTCAGTGCCAACCTCCATATATTCCAATTGTTTCAGCAGGAAATCCCAGATTATGTTATCGAATGCTTTCTCTGCATCCACGAACAACAACAAACCTTGTTTATCACACCTGTCAGATAAATATTCTATAATATTTACTATGTTTCTTATGTTGTCCTTCATTTGCCTACCCGGCAAAAAGCCCGCTTGATCTTTGTGTATACTTTCTACCAATATATTTTTAGTCTCCTTGCCAGAATTCCCGCAAAAATCTTGTAATCTATGTTTAATAGGGAGATCGGTCTATAGTTTTTAATCTGTTGTAAATCTGAATCCTGTTTGGGGATTAGTGTGATTAGTGCCTCCTTCCATGTCTCTGGTATTTCTCTTTCTTTAAGGATATTATTCATTACTTCTTGCAATGGAGTCAGCAAGACTGACTCCATTTCTTTATAATAGCTACCAGTAAACCCATCTGGACCTGGGGCTTTCCCTTTTTAATTCCTTTATTGCTTCTTTGATTTCTTCTACCTCAATTAGGGCACTCAATTTTCCTTTCTCCACTGTGGAAATCTTTTTATATTCTTACATTTTAGAAATCTTTCTATTTTTCTCAGATTATTCCTTTCACTGTTTTTAAAAAGTCCTCTGTAGAAATCCAAAAAGGCCTTCCTTATTTCCTTAGGATTATTTATCTCTTCCCCCTCCACCTTGATTTTATTTATTGTGTTCTGTTCCTTCCTTTTTTAAGCTGCCAAGCTAATAACTTTCCTGATTTATTAGCATATTCGAAGCTTCTCTGTCTTAATTTTTGACTTTCCATTCTATTTCCCTATTTATCAACATTGCAAACTGAGATTGTAAAACTTTAATATTCTCTTTTATTCTCTTATTTTTGGGGTTTTTAGTTAATTTTTGTTCGTTGTCCATTATTTGCTGTAGAATTTCATTTTTCCCTTTTTCTCTCTTTTTATTCTTAATTGCACTCTGTTGAATGAAGAAACCCCTCATCACCGCCTTACCTGCATCCCACACCACCTTTGGTTTTGTATCATTACCTAAGTTATCCTCGAAGTATTCCTTTAACCTTTTCTGAGCTTTCTCTACTATCTCTAAATCATCTAACAAGTAATCTTTCATTTTCCATCTGTATGATCTTTCTTCCAGCCCTTTCAGTTCCATTTTTACTGGGTTATGATCCGAAATCGTTTTGGCCTGGATCCCCACCCGTATAGATCTTGGTACTAGTTCTGCCGAGGTCCATATCTGATCTAATCTCGAGGATGAGTCATTGGGTTCTGAGTAGAAAGTATATTGTTTTTCCAGAGGGTATTTAAATCTCCAAATATCCACCAAATTACAGTTCTGAACCAATGAGAAGAAGGTTCTGGGTAGCTTTCCTTCTTTGCCCCTTCCATCCCTTAACCTGTCCATCTCTAACGACACCACACCATTCATATCTCCCAATAGTATTATTTTCTGATCGACGTATTCAAATAGCTTTCCCTCTAACATCCAATAAAACTCCGATTTGTTATCATTAGGTGCGTATATCCCCACTATTATTAGGTTTTCTCCTTGCCAATTAATTTGAACCGCTACTACCCTCCCTTCTTCATCTTTGAAAATCTGCTGTGCTTCAATTTGTTTTTGGTATAAATAACCACCCCTTTTTTTACTTTGATCTGACGATACAAATTCATTTCCTAATCTTTTATTAATCAAAACTCTTTTATGCTTCCTTGCTATGTGGGTCTCCTGTAAGCAGATAATATCTAAACATTCTTTCTTTAAGATGTACTCGATTTTATTCCTCTTTTTCTTATCATTCATCCCATTAACATTCCAGCTCCAAACTTTTAACACCATGGTAGTTTACCTTTGCAAGAAACTGCTATCTCTCTTTAAACTCTTTCCGCTCCCCCCTCCTCCTCTTCCTCTTCCTCTCCCTCTGTCCTCTCTGTTTCTTCTTCTGAGTCTTTCCTTCCTTCTGCCTCCTCACTTTTATCTTCTTCTTTTTGTATTTTCAGTTCTTTATATTTTCTTAAAAATTTACCGGTTTCTTCTGGACTTGTCAATTTTTGCCTCTTGCTCTTGTAAGTGAAGGAAATTCCTTCAGGGAACTCCCATTTAAACTCAATATTATTCCTTTTCAGAGTCTGTACCAGTTCTTTATATGAGTCTCTGCGTTTTAGCAGCCTAACTGGGATATCTTTGAAAATTATTACGTAATTTCCCTCAATATTCAGCCTTTTCCCTCTGTTTTTTTGGAGAATCATATTCCTCATTTCCCTTTCTTTAAATGTAACTAAACAATCTCCTACAAATTTTTTATTTCTGGCTGATTTGGCTTTCAGTCTAAATGCAGATTGTACTGCGTTTGCCATCTCTTCTATTGGAATCTCCAACCAGAGGGCTAATTCTGTTATTAATTTCTCTTTTATATTTTCACCTTGTAATTCTGGCACGGCTCTTAATCTTAAATTAACTTCCCTCTGTCTTAGTTCATTCATAGCAATTAAGTCTTTCATTTCCTCTTGGTTTTTGTTCAACTCCAAAATCTCAGCTTTTATCTTATCCTCCTCTCGTCTCACATCTTTCATTTCTGATCTTGTCTTTTTCAGCCCTTCCTCCACTGCCTGTGTCCTCCTAAATACCTCTTTCAGTTGACCCTTCAATTCGTTAACTGTTTCATCTATCTTTTTGTCCATTTTCCCAATTCTATTGTCTACTTGTTCTAATTTGAGCTCTAAATTTTTCTCACTTTGTTTTATCTCCATAAACATTCTTAAAATATCTGCTCTAAAGTCTGCTTCTTGTTTGGATCCCTTTCTATCCACTGGTGTTCCCCCTTCTGGTCTTTTTCCCATATTTGACATTCTTACTTGATTGGGTACAACAGATACTCAGTAAAATAGAGGATCTTAGTTTCTAACACCCGTTGAGCAATACCCGTTTGGCCCTTCTGGCCCCGACCCACAGTATTTTAGCAGTCCTTAAATAGTCCACGTGGATCAACTTAGTTCCTTTTGCAGTAGACCTTCTTTGGAGGTGTCTTGAAATTCTTAAGTTCTCACAAAAGCAGTAGGGAAGGTACTCAGAGAGTTCTTAGAAAGATCTTTTAAATTACAATTGGAGAGTGAAAGTTCACACCTTAATAGACCCTACAATTAAAGCTGGAAGAAGACCAAGAACATGTGTAAAGCAGAAGAAATACACAGAAAAGAAAAGGAAATCCAAGTTGTAGTAATATACTCTGTCCACCAAGTGGCTCTCTCTAATGCTACTCAGCTCCAAAGGCAGTCTCTCTCTGAGGGCAGTCTGGAGAGTCAGGCAGCAGAGGGAGAAAAACTATTTTCCGATCGTTAAGTAGCCATCAGAAATCGTAGATCTTTCCAGCTCAAAACTGAGATGTCAGTTAACAGTCCTTAAATAGTCCACGTGGATCAACTTAATTCCTTTTACAGTAGACCTTCTTTGGAGGTGTCTTGAAATTCTTAAGTTCTCTCAAAATCAGGGGGAAGTTAATCTTAGAGAGTTCTTAGAAAGATCTTTAAAATTACAATTGGAGAGTGAAAGTTCACACCTTAATAGACCCTACAATTTAAGCTGGAAGAAGACCAAGAACATGTGTAAAGCAGAAGAAATACACAGAAAAGAAAAGGAAATCCAAGTTGTAGTAATATACTCTGTCCACCAGGTGGCTCTCTCTAATGCTACTCAGCTCCAAAGGCAGTCTCTCTCCGAGGGCAGTCTGGAAAATCAAGCAGCAGAGGGAGAAAAACTACTTTCGGATCGCTAAGCAGCCATCAGAAATCGTAGATCTTTCCAACTCAGAACTGAGATGTCAGCAGGGAGATGGACGTGCAGAAGAGATTTATAAACCAGGCTGATCCATACTGCAAAAGTAGGTAGTCTTTGTTAATTAGCCTCTGCAACGTTTCCGTATCTCCTAATGGCGTCGGCACTTTCTCTTCCGCTCTCACTTTGCTGTAATCAGCACAGAGAAAAACTCCTCCTCCTCCTCCCCCCTCAGTTCATTAGGCGGTTCCAATATAGAAGCTTTACCCTCTGTCCCCTGTTTTAAACAGTCCTATATTTTTAATAGGTATCCAAATGCTTTAATAAAAGAGTCTTTCAGGGAAACAAAGCAATCACTAGGGAACTCACTTTCTTTTCCGCGCTCTGGTGCTTTCCTGCGTGTTCGCTGATTCCGGATAAAGGCTGAACTCCATAAACCGTTTATTTTCCGCCGGGTTTCTCTGTTCCAGAAACGTTGCACCCCTCAAGTTTAGCTTACTCCCCGGTTTCCTATGCTTGAAAGCGGAGCGCTAACCCTCGGCGAGACCGGGGCTTTCCGCTACTTGGGAGGGTAGATATGGCTGCCCTTGACCTGCTGCTCAGCGCCGCCGCTCTCTTCGCCTCTTTTGAGGTTACCTGACGGCGAGGCGAGCCGCGACCAGTCTCTGCTGGGCCCCTGTACCTCCGGACACCCTCCGGAGGTGTATCTGGGGTGCTTTTCGCCCTTCGGCACCCCCTTTTCCTCCCTTTGTAGGTCGGGATTTTCGCTCTCAACCAAATCCCTTCTCGCTTCGAGGACGCGCTCCACCGGAAGCCGAAAAACCCATCTGTTTCCACCGAAAAACCTTTCAGGGGATCGTTTGCAACAGTTTGGCACCATTTTTGAGTGAATTCCAGAACGTCTGATTTTTGCTGAAATTGTGACCGCGCGTCTTAGAGATTTTTTTTTTAAAAAAGTTGTTCAGACTTCGAGGGCTAATTTTGTTTTCGATGATAAAAACCCATTTGTTTCCACCTAAAAACCTTTCAGGGGATTGTGTGCAACAGTTTAGCACCCTTTTTTAGTGAATTCCAGAACGTCAGATTTTTGCTGAAATTGTGACAGCGCGGCTTAGGGATTTTTTCAGAAAAAATTGTTCAGACGTCGAGGCCTAATTCTGCTTCCGATGAGAAAAGGCCATCTGTTTCCACCGAAAAACCTTTCAGGGGATCTTGTGCAACAGTTTGGCACCATTTTTGAGTGAATTGCAGAACGTCAGATTTTTGCTGAAATTATGACCGCGCGGCTTAGGGATTTTTTCAGAAAAAGTTGTTCAGACTTCGAGGGCTTATTCTGTTTTCCATGATAAAAAACCATCTGTTTACACCGAAAACCTTTCAGGGGATTGTCTGCAACAGTTTGGCACCCTTTTTTAGTGAATTCCAGAACGTCAGATTTTTGCTGAAATTTTGACCGCGTGGCGTAGGGATTTTTCCAGAAGAAGTTGTTCAGACTTCGACGGCTAATTCTGTTTTCGATGATAAAAACCCATCCGTTTCCTCCGAAAAACCTTTCAGGGGATCGTGTGCAACAGATTAGCACCCTTTTTTAGTGAATTTCAGAACGTCAGATTTTTGCTGAAATTGTGACCGCGCGGCTTAGGGATTTTTTCAGAAAATTTTGTTCAGACGTCGAGGGCTAATTCTTTTTCCGATGAGAAAAACCCATCTGTTTCCACCGAAAAACATTTCAGGCGATCGTGTGCAACAGTTTGGCACCATTGTTAAGTGAATTCCAGAACGTCAGATTTTTGTTGATCTTGTGACCGCGCGGCTTAGGGATTTTTTCAGAAAAAGTTGTTTAGACATCGAGGGCCAATTCTGTTTCCGATGAGAAAAACCCATCTGTTTCCACCAAATAACCTTTCAGGGGATCGTTTGCAACAGTTTGGCACCATTTTTGAGTGAATTCTAGAACGACAGATTTTTGCTGAAATTGTGACCGCGCGGCTTAGGGATTTTTTCAGAAAATGTTGTTCAGACGTCGAGGGCTAATTCTGTTTTCCATGAGAAAAACAGATCTGTTTCCACCAAAAAACCTTTCAGGGGATCGTTTGCAACAGTTTGGCACCATTTTTGAGTGATTTCCAGAACGTTAGATTTTTGCTGAAATTGTGACCGCTCGGCTTAGGGATTTTTTCAGAAAATATTTCCCGCAATTTCAGACGTCGAGGGCTAATTCTGTTTTCGATGATAAAAACCCATCTGTTTCCACCGAAAAACCTTTCAGGGGATCGTTTGCAACAGTTTGGCACCATTTTTGAGTGATTTCCAGAACGTCAGATTTTTCCTGAAATTGTGACCGCTCGGCTTAGGGATTTTTTCAAAAAAATATTTTCCCGCAATTTCAGACGTCGAGGGCTAATTCTGTTTTCGATGATAAAAACCCATATGTTTCCACCAAAAAACATTTCAGGTGATCGTTTGCAACAGTTTGGGACCATTTTTGAGTGAATTCCAAACGTTTGATTTTTGCTGAAATTGTGACCGCGTGGCTTAGGGATTTTTTCAGAAAAATATTTTTCCGCAATTTTAGACGTCGAGGGCTAATTCTGTTTCCGATGATAAAAACCCATCTGTTTCCACCGAAATACCTTTCAGTGGATTGTGTGCAACAGTTTGGCACCCTTTTTTAGTGAATTCCAGAACGTCAGATTGTTGCTGAAATTGTGACCGCGCGGCTGAGGGATTTTTTCAGAAAAATATTTTTCCGCAATTTTAGACGTCGAGGGCTAATTCTGTTTCCGATGATAAAAACCCATCTGTTTCCACCGAAATACCTTTCAGTGGATTGTGTGCAACAGTTTGGCACCCTTTTTTAGTGAATTCCAGAACGTCAGATTTTTGCTGTAATTGTGACCGCGCGGCTGAGGGATTTTTTCAGAAAAAGTTGTTCAGACCTCGAGGGCTAATTCTGTTTCTGATGAGAAAAACCCATCTGTTTCCACCGAAAAACCTTTCAGGGGATCGTTTGCAACAGTTTGGCACCATTTTTGAGTGAATTCTAGAACGTCAGATTTTTGCTGAAATTGTGACCGCGCGGCTTAGGGATTTTTTCAGAAAATGTTGTTCAGACGTCGAGGGCTAATTCTGTTTCCATGAGAAAAACAGATCTGCTTCCACCAAAAAACCCTTCCGGGGATAGTTTGCAACAGTTTGTCACCATTTTTGAGTGATTTCCAGAACGTTAGATTTTTCCTGAAATTGTGACCGCTCGGCTTAGGGATTTTTTCAAAAAAATATTTTCCCGCAATTTCAGACGTCGAGGGCTAATTCTGTTTTCGATGATAAAAACCCATCTGTTTCCACCGAAAAACCTTTCAGGGGATTGTTTGCAACAGTTTGGCACCATTTTTGAGTGAATTTCAGAACGTCAGATATTACCTGAAATTGTGACCGCTCGCCTTAGGGATTTTTCAGAAAAATGTTCCCGCAATTTCAGACGTCGAGGGCTAATTCTGTTTCGATGATGAAAACCCATCTGTTTCCACCAAAAATATTTCAGGTGATCGTTTGCAACAGTTTGGCACCATTTTTGAGTGAATTCCAGAACGTCAGATTTTTGCTGAAATTGTGACCGCGTGGCTTAGGGATTTTTCAGAAAAAGTTGTTCAGACGTCGAGGGCTAATTCTGTTTCCGATGAGAAAACCCATCTGTTTCAACTGAAAACCTTTCAGGGGATCGTTTGCAACAGTTTGGCACCATTTTTGAGTGAATTCCAGAACCTCAGATTTTTGCTGAAATTGTGACCGCGCGGCTTAGGGATTTTTTCAGAAAAAGTTGTTCAGACGTCGAGGGCGAATTCTGTTTCCGATGAGAAAAGCCCATCTGTTTCCACCGAAAAACCTTTTAGGGGATCGTTTGCAACAGTTTGGCACCATTTTTGAGTGAATTCCAGAATGTCAGATTTTTGCTGAAATTGTGACCGCGCGGCTTAGAGATTTTTTTTAAAAAAAGTTGTTCAGACTTCGATGGCTAATTCTGTTTCCGATGAGAAAAACCCATCTGTTTCCACCGAAAAACCTTTCAGTGGATTGTTTGCAACAGTTTGGCACCATTTTTGAGTGAATTCCAGAACGTCAGATTTTTGCTGAAATTGTGACCGCGCGGCTTAGGGATTTTTTCAGAAAAAGTTGTTCAGACGTCGAGGGCTAATTCTGCTTCCGATGAGAAAAACCCATCTGTTTCCACCGAAAAACCTTTCAGGGTTCCTTTTGCAACAGTTTGGCACCATTTTTGAGTGAATTCCAGAACGTCAGATTTTTGCTGAAATTGTGACCGCGCGGCTTAGGGATTTTTTCAGAAAAAGTTGTTCAGACGTCGAGGGCTAATTCTGTTTCCGATGAGAAAAACCCATCTGTTTCTACCGAAAACCTTTCAGGGGATCGTTTGCAACAGTTTGGCACCATTTTTGAGTGAATTCCATAACGTCAGATTTTTGCTGAAATTGTGACCGCGCGGCTTAGGGATTTTTTCAGAAAAAGTTTTTTAGACGTCGAGGGCTAATTCTGTTTCCGATGAGAAAATTCCATCTGTTTCCACCAAAAAACCTTTCAGGGGATCGTTTGCAACAGTTTGGCACCATTTTTGAGTGAATTCCAAAATGTCAGATTTTTGCTGAAATTGTGACCGCGCGGCGTAGGGATTTTTTCAGAAAAAGTTGTTTAGACGTCGAGGGCTAATTCTGTTTCCGATGAGAAAACCCAATCTGTTTCCACTGAAAACCTTTCAGGGATCGTTTGCAACAGTTTGGCACCATTTTTGAGTGAATTCCAGAACGTCAGATTTTTGCTGAAATTGTGACCGCGCGGCTTAGGGATTTTTTCAGAAAAAGTTGTTCAGACGTCGAGGGCTAATTCTGTTTCCGATGAGAAAAACCCATCTGTTTCCACCAAAAAACCTTTCAGGGGATCGTTTGCAACAGTTTGGCACCATTTTTGAGTGAATTCCAGAACGTCAGATTTTTGCTGAAATTGTGACCACGTGGCTTTGGGATTTTTTCAGAAAAATGTTGTTTCAGACGTCGAGGGCTAATTGTGTTTCCGATGAGAAAACCCATCTCTTTCCACCGAAAAACCTTTCAGGGCATCGTTTGCAACAGTTTGGCACCATTTTTGAGTGAATTCCAGAACGTCAGATTTTTGCTGAAATTGTGACCGCGTGGCTTAGGGATTTTTTTCAGAAAAAGTTGTTCAGACGTCGAGGGCTAATTCTGTTTCCGATGAGAAAACCCATCTGTTTCCACCGAAAAACCTTTCAGGGGATCGTTTGCAACAGTTTGGCACCATTTTTGAGTGAATTCCAGAACGTCAGATTTTTGCTGAAATTGTGACCGCTGGCTTAGGGATTTTTTCAGTAAAAGTTGTTCAGACGTCGATGGCTAATTCTGCTTCGATGAGAAAACCCATCTGTTTCCACCGAAAAACCTTTCAGGGGATCGTTTGCAACAGTTTGGCACCATTTTTGAGTGAATTCCAGAACGTCAGATTTTTGCTGAAATTGTAGACCGCGTGGCTTAGGGATTTTTTCAGAAAAAGTTGTTGAGACGTCGAGGGCTAATTCTGCTCCGATGAGAAAACCCATCTGTTTCCACCGATAAACCTTTCAGGGGATCGCTTGCAATAGTTTGGCACCATTTTTGAGTGAATTCCAGAACGTCAGATTTTTGCTGAAATTGTGACCGCGCGGCTTAGGGATTTTTTCAGAAAAGTTGTTCAGACGTCGAGGGCTAATTCTGCTTCGATGAGAAAACCCATCTGTTTCCACCGAAAAACCTTTCAGGGTTCCGTTTGCTACAGTTTGGCACCATTTTTGAGTGAATTCCAGAACGTCAGATTTTTGCTGAAATTGTGACCGCGCGGCTTAGGGATTTTTTTCAAAAAGAGTTGTTCAGACGTCGAGGGCTAATTCTGTTTCCGATGAGAAAACCCATCTGTTTCCACCGAAAACCTTTCAGGGATCGCTTGCAACAGTTTGGCACCATTTTTGAGTGAATTGCAGAACGTCAGATTTTTGCTGAAATTGTGACCGCACGGCTTAGTGATTTTTTCAGAAAAGTTGTTCAGACGTCGAGGGCTAATTCTGCTTCCGATGAGAAAAACCCATCTGTTTCCACCGAAAACCTTTCAGGGATCGTTTGCAACAGTTTGGCACCATTTTTGAGTGAATTCCAGAACGTCAGATTTTTGCTGAAATTGTGACCGCGGCTTATGGATTTTTTCAGAAAAAGTTGTTCAGACGTCGAGGGCTAATTCTGTTTCCGATGAGAAAAACCCATCTGTTTCCACCGAAAAACCTTTCAGGGGATCGTTTGCAAACAGTTTGGCACCATTTTTGAGTGAATTCCAGAACGTCAGATTTTTGCTGAAATTGTGACCGCGCGGCTTAGGGATTTTTTCAGAAAAGTTGTTTAGACGTCGAGGGCTAATTCTGTTTCGATGAGAAGAACCCATCTGTTTCCACCGAAAAACCTTTCAGGTGATTCTTTGCAACAGTTTGGCACCATTTTTGAGTGAATTCCAGAACGTCAGATTTTTGCTGAAATTGTGACCGCGCGGCTTAGGGATTTTTTCAGAAAAAGTTGTTCAGACATCGAGGGCTAATTCTGTTTCCGATGAGAAAAAACCATCTGTTTCCACCAAAAAACCTTTCAGGGGATTGTTTACAACAGTTTGGCACCATTTTTGAGTGAATTCCAGAACGTCAGATTTTTGCTGAAATCGTGACCTTCGGGATTTTTGCTGTAATCGTGACCTTAGGCTTAGGGATTTTTTCAGCAAAAGTTGTTTAGACGTCGAGGGCTAATTCTGTTTCCGATGAGAAACACACACCAGTTTCCAGCGAAAAACCTTTCAGACGATCGTTTGCAACAGTTTGGCACCATTTTTGAGTGAATTCCAGAACGTCAGATTTTTGCTGAAATTGTGACCGCACGGCTTAGGGATTTTTTCAGAAAAAGTTGTTCAGACGTCGAGGGCTAATTCTGTTTCCGATGAGAAAAACCCATCTGTTTCCACCTAAAAAACTTTAAGGGTATTGTTTGCAACAGTTTGGCACCATTTTTGAGTGAATTCCAGAACGTCAGATTTTTGCTGAAATTGTGACTGCGCGGCTTAGGGATTTTTTCAGAAAAAGTTGTTCAGACGTCGAGGGCTAATTCTGTTTTCGATGAGAAAACCCATCTGTTTCCACCGAAAAACTTTCAGGGGATTGTTTGCAACAGTTTGGCACCATTTTTGAGTGAATTCCAGAACGTCAGATTTTTGCTGAAATTGTGACCGCGAGGGGTAGGGATGTTTTCAGAAAATGTGGTTCAGACATCGAGGGCTAATTCTGCTTTCGATGAGAAAAACCCATCTGTTTCCACATAAAAACCTTTCAGGATCGTTTGCAACAGTTTGGCACCATTTTTGAGTGAATTGCAGAACGTCTGATTTTTGCTGTAATTGTGACCGCGTGGCTTAGGTATTTTTTCACAAAAAAGTTGTTCAGACGTCGAGGGCTAATTCTGCTTACGATGAAAAAACCCATCTGTTTCCACCGAAAACCTTTCAGGGGATCGTTTGGAAACAGTTTGGCACCATTTTTGAGTGAATTCCAGAACGTCAGATTTTTGCTGAAATCGTGACCACGCGAGCTTAGGGATTTTTTCTAGAAAAGTTGTTTAGACGTCGAGGGCTAATTCTGTTTTCGATGAGAAAACCCATCTGTTTCCACCGAAAACCTTTCAGGGATTGTTTGCAACAGTTTGGCCCCATTTTTTAGTGTATTTTAGAACGGCAGATTTTTGCTGAAATTATGACCGCGCTGGCTGAGGGATTTTTTCAGAACAAGTTGTTCAGACTTCGAGGGCTAATTCGGTTACCGATGAGAAAATCCCATTTGTTTCCACCGAAAAACCTTTCAGGGGATCGTTTGCAACAGTTTGGCACCATTTTTGAGTGAATTCCAGAACGTCAGATTTTTGCTGAAATTGTGACCGCGCGGCTTAGGGATTTTTTTTCAGAAAAAGTTGTTCAGACGTCGAGGGCTAATTCTGTTTCCGATGATAAAAACCCATCTGTTTCCACTGAAAAACCTTTCAGGGGATTGTTTGAAACCGTTTGGCACCATTTTTGAGTGAATTTCAGAACGTCAGATATTTGCTGTAATTGTGACCGCGCGGCTTAGGGATTTTTTCAAAAAAGGTTGTTCAGACGTCGAGAGCTAATTCTGTTTCCGATGAGAAAAACACACCAGTTTCCACCGAAAAACCTTTCAGGGGATCGTTTGCAACAGTTTGGCACCATTTTTGAGTGAATTCCAGAACGTCAGATTTTTGCTGAAATTGTGACCGCGCGGCTTAGGGATTTTTTTAGAAAAAGTTGTTCAGACGTCGAGGGCTAATTCTGTTTCTGATGAGAAAAACCCATCTGTTTCCACCGAAAACCTTTCAGGGATCGTTTGCAACAGTTTGGCACCATTTTTGAGTGAATTCCAGAACGTCAGATTTTTGCTGAAATTGTGACCGCGCGGCTTAGGGATTTTTTCAGAAAAAGTTGTTCAGACGTCGAGGGCTAATTCTGTTTCCGATGAGAAAAACCCATCTGTTTCCACCGAAAAACCTTTCAGGGGATCGTTTGCAACAGTTTGGCACCATTTTTGAGTGAATTCCAGAACGTCAGATTTTTGCTGAAATTTTGACCCGGCGGATTAGGGATTTTTAAAAAAAATTTTTTCAGACGGCGAGGGCTAATTATGTTTCCGATGAGAAAACCCATCTGTTTCCACCGAAAACCTTTCAGGGATCGTTTGCAACAGTTTGGCACCATTTTGAGTGAATTCCAGAACGTCAGATTTTTGCTGAAATTGTGACCGCGCGGCTTAGGGATTTTTCAGAAAAAGTTGTTCAGGCGTCGAGGGCTAATTCTGTTTCCGATGAGAAAAACCCATCTGTTTCCACCGAAAAACCTTTCAGGGATCGTTTGCAACAGTTTGGCACCATTTTTGAGTGAATTCCAGAACGTCAGATTTTTGCTGAAATTGTGACCGCGCGGCTTAGGGATTTTTTCAGAAAAAGTTGTTCAGACGTCGATGGCTAATTCTGTTTCCGATGAGAAAAACCCATCTGTTTCCACCGAAAAACCTTTCAGGGGATCGTTTGCAACAGTTTGGCACCATTTCTGAGTGAATTCCAGAACGTCAGATTTTTGCTGCAATTGTGACCGCGCGGCTTAGGGATTTTTTCAGAAAAAGTTGTTCAGACGTCGAGGGCTAATTCTGTTTCCGATGAGAAAAACCCATCTGTTTCCACCAAAAAACCTTTCAGGGGATCGTTTGCAACAGTTTGGCACCATTTTTGAGTGAATTCCAAAATGTCAGATTTTTGCT